>JAHWFO010081923.1:3782803-3893686 GCA_023313115.1 Rhysida immarginata
CACACACACACACACACACACACACACACACACACACACACACACACTCACTTATTTGAAAAAAAGTCGCCAATGGGTTTGCACGCTTCTGTAAACTTATTTTCAGACACTATTTTATGCATGTATGGACTTTAACGTAGACAACATACTTAAAGAAGGTAATTGCCTCCATTTACTTCAACCTCTAACGAAGAATGATCTAGATTTTCTATACAAAGCTATTCATAATATCATTGACTGCCCAAGTTTGATCAATAAAGAAATAACTTAAATGCTTCCATATATCAAACGCGAAGTAAAAAATATTTGCTATGTTCAGAAACACAGTTAATTAACCCGTTTACCAGATTATTCTTAAAGTATAATAAAAACTCATTGATTTTGTAGATATCCTTAACTCTATCCTTAAGACTATTATGCTTTTTGAAATAAATTGTTAAGCTATCTTGACAATATATCAACTAGTCTTTTTAGCACCTTTTCGTAGAAAAGTGCTTGCGTGATGTTTGTTTTAGTAATACGTGTTTTCAATCCTAAGACATGGCATGTAATATATCAAACAACTTGCAACGACGTGTCTTGGATGAATATAGCGAGTAGTTAATGATACTCGGAATTGGTTTAGTAGCACGTATTCTAATAGTACCATACGGTATCATTGGTAACTTTCAATGCTAAAATATAGCATGTAATATATCAAACAAATCGTAATGACGTGTTTTGAAAGAATATAACGAATAATTAGTGATGGTTAGAATTTAGTACCATTGCGTTACCATTTGGAACTTTCAGTGCTAAGATATGGCATGTAATATATCTAACAATTCGTAGTCCATATTTATTGTTATCCATAGCTAATTGCTATCAAGAAAAAATTGCTATTAGGCCAAAGAGTATAATACCTGATTTCTGTTAGACATATTGTTGGCAAAGCTAATTGCTAGTAGCTTATCGCTCGCTTCAACAGTAGATGGTTAAGTAGAAACGCTTTTGCAATAGAATATGAAGAAATGATAGACCTGACAGAACTATTCAACAATTGGCGCTCACGTCATTTAAGATTATCTTAGGAATGCTTATAAATTAAATTAAAAAGAATTACTGGAATCTCCATTTAACCTTTCGTTACTTCAAATTTATTCGTTTAAATTCTCTTATTATGTTAGTTTAATTATTTATGAATTTACAATTCTGTTTTCATATTTATCTAGTTTCTCTAAATATTGTAAAATGTAGGTTAGTTCTCCATATTCACGGCTGATGTATCGCTGCAATAACAAAAAAATGTGCTCCCTTTATCCGCCATAGCGGTTAAATCATTCTTGTTTACCTCTTTGTATGTTTTTCATGTGTTCTGTAACTGTTTTTTGATTGTAGCTGTATGAATTGATTAACTCTTATATGCCTTGTCTTTGATTTAGTTTTTTAAGTTTTGTTTAACTTTGTTATTGATTACTTGTTTCCATATTCAAATTTTCTATATTGTATAGTTTTTTACTGTGTTCGTTGTTAAATGTTCATTTTCAACTGTTTTCGTTCATACATAAAAGAAATAAGATTGAAGTTATTAAAAATATCTACCTCTTGAATGGATTAGTCATTAATCAATACTCGAGAATCCTGAGAAATTATACCATTTTATGAATTTTTTAAATTTAAAAAAAAAATGAAATGAGAAAGAGAGGGAACAAGAAGGAACGGAGTTCCCTCAAAAAAAACCGCCGTCGCTACATTCCCAGTGTTAGAAGGTTCCCAGTGTGGCGCAGCGGTCGCGTTACGCAACCGAGAGGTGTCAGTGCACGTAAATTATAACTTCCGTCACGTCATAATGAGAACTCATTAAGAGAATGTCAGTGTCCGACGCTAACGACGTGGCGATAACGTTTCAGAGTGTATACGGAATGGGAAGGGGGAAAACATTTCACGCTGCCATTTTCTGCAGCACGTCCTCTCCTCGTTGGGAGGCCAGCATCTGATGCTAGGGAAACGAAAAGTGCAGGCGGAATCGATTTTTACACGTTTTTCGACTGAAAATGTAATTAAATAAACGATGTGTAAAATTGTTTCACTCATTCGTTATCTCGAAAATTGAATTTTGTGCAAAGAAGGGGAGGGAGAAAAAAAAACCTCAACCTCAACTTTAAACGAGTCAGCATAAAATTATTTTAAAATAAACACGTTTAAAGCAACTAAGATACACATCATAATGAAAAGAAGGAAAAGAACACACACGGAATTTTTAGTCTCTTGAACAAGGAATATATGTATTAGACAAACTATTAGTCCTTTTAATTAAGGCGTAGAAAAATAGCTTTTAGGGATGGTGGATTTGCTTTATCGAATTTTATTAGAGTCTTATCTAATAGGAAAGATGGAAAGATCAAACTTGAGAGGATTGCAGCTCTTAACTGATTAACGAAAACGTTTCGTGAAAATCCAGTTTAAAGCAAATAAACTGGCTTTGTCTCCAAATAAGCTTATTTTCGAGGAAAATCGAACTAGAGAGGTCAAATATAGAAAACAATTAAACGTGTTTCAAATTATAATGAACAGATGTTCTTTTAGGAGGAACGGCACATGTGACCACAAAGTAAAGGGCAATGCGTAGAAAAATACATTGTCACTGTCTACTCAACCAGAACAGAAATGGAAAAAGCCAAAAAAGCAACTTCAATTTGAAAGTGGCTCGACCTTTGACTTCTGTCAAATCATGTTCGCTTAGCGAGAACGCATTCGAGCTATTTGTGCAGGAAACGCAACAAATGTGATAATATGACAGGCCGACGAGCGCAATCCCTTCGTGCCTATTATTTTTCACACCTTGTTAAACGTGCGAACATTTACAGGACGACGACAGGGAGGGCATGGGCGGGGGTGGGGGGGTGAAGGGGGAAGAACGGGGGGGGGGGAGGGGGGGGGGTGCGTATAATAGAGGGCCTCTCTTTTCGTCGTGCTGCCAAATCCGATCATCCACGATCTCATCATTTAATGACGTGGCCTCCTATCTTTCGATGCGGTCAGTGGTAACGGATCGGTACATGTTGTTGGGCAACCGCACTCCTTCCCGCTCACCCCGACGACCCACTCCACCGCCCGGCGAATGGACATAAATATCCGGTCCGTCGAAGGACTCCACATGCGCCTATCCGAGGCCCATCTGATAAAGGCAGATTTATTAGTGCGCGATAAAGTTGAAGTTTAGAATGCGCTGGCGCAAGCGCAATCGATGGGAGAGGCCGACATGCTGCTGAAGAAGTCCGGTCCCTCTCAGAAGGGAGATTTCCGCACGACGGAACCGGGCGAGGGAAAGGACAAGAGAAAATAGAAAGAGAAACGGAGGGGGACGGGGAGTGGACGACTAGGCTCGTCGCTCAAGCGTTTGCTACCGATGAGATTGGAACCACTCAGGAGCTGTTCATCATCGAGTTAAATCATGCATGTCCTATGAACTCCGCACCCTCTTTTCCCGCCTTCCTTAAAAGCTGTATTTCTTCTCAAGTGGACGCTTTCAATTTGAAATTGTTAAAATAACTACGGAGAACGCGCTTCGAATAAAAAGGACATTCCTTAACAATCTAACGTGGCCACATGACACAAGCTCCATATCAAAATAAATTTATTTTGATTTAACAACATATAAATGACAATATTTAGAGTTTTGTATATATGCATTACAAAAACCAACATTTGGATTATAAGAACAGAAACCATAAATAACGCATTTTTTAATAAAAACTTTACCAAAAAATTTTACAATTGTATCTGAGACCAAAGTTAAAACTGGATCTTCGGTTAATCTAATTGGCTTCCTTAACACATAAGCTAGAGTTATACTTTTCAATCTTAGGATGTTCCGGGGCATTTTTAATGAAAACTCTGTTTCAGCATTTATTTAGAAGTTAATTCGCATGAAACTTATCCCAGTGCTAAAGTCTAGTTCATACATGCAGAAAATACTAATGAAAGGCCTCTTTTCTGCCAAGGAAATTTTTTGCGACCCCTAGAGTAGCTACAATCAGTTTTCACTATAACGAACCGTTGGATTTAACTAAGTGCCTCTTTGTATAGCTAACGGCAACTTGGTTGGCCATGGCGGGAATGTTTTTTAACTAAACTTTTACTTTCGAATTCAAAACTATATCCAATCTCTCGGAAAAAATGCTTGCAAAACGCCAACGGTCGGTTTGAGGGTAGGTAATTTATAATGGGAATATGTACAACGGCTTGTTATAATGGGTTAAATGGGGTACTATTCGCACACGCGCTATATATAATATTTTAATTGATTTAAAAATGAAGCTCCCGATCATTGCACTGTCTCAGGGAGAAGTAGGGTCGCACGGTGAAGTAGGGTCTCAGCTTTAATGACACCCCAAAACATCTCAACTTTTCAAAATCTTCAAAAACTTCTATCATGAGCGAAAAATGTGAATAATGGCGATATGAAGAACGCTCTCTATAACCGATAAATATTTCAGCCCTTTCCTGTTCATTATAGGGAGAGCCAACTGTATACGAGGTACTATCCAAAATTTCTTGAGAATTTTCTTGTAAAATTTAGAAAACGCAACGTACATTTTAATTTCCGCTGTCACATTCAAAATAATCAACTACAGTATGTATGCAAAGTTCCCAATGATTTTCCCATTTTTGGAAGCATTCCTGGTTGTAGGGTTTACAAGACCAGTTGCGATTCCACTTGGATCTCTTCAATTGAATCAAAACATCGCTCTTTTATTTTAAGGAAGAGGATGATGTCGCAGGAGGCTAGGTCAGGAGAGAAGGGAGGGTGGGGGACCGTTGCCGTGTTGGTTTGCCAAAAATTCCTTAACAACGAGGTGTGTGGAGCAACCAGTCTTTCTTCGTCCACAACTCGGGCCGTTTGCGCGAAATTTTCTCTCGGTCTCTTCAAAACCTCGCAGTAACACTTCCTATTGACAGTTTGACCAGGTCGAATAATTTGAAAATTCGCTGAAGCACAAGACCACGTTGCAACACAAACAGCAATAACTCACAAAGAAATGCGCCTACGATTACGAAACTTGGCAGAGCAGCAGCTGAAAGGTGCACCAAGAGACTCCTAGCCGCCGAACTTTGCACTGTTTTGGGTTTGGACGAATATTCAAATTTCCGCATACTTTAGGAAGCACCTTGTACTTGTTTCTCCAATTCAGAGTTTTTCATCAGTAGATTATATAATAGGAATGAACAAGAAGTAATTAGTACCATACTTTTACGTTACCTTTCGCATGATTAACACAGTACAAACAAATATTCATACCGCAGCGCAATTCGAATCTGCAGTTCTAGTACTTAAAAATTTCAACAGCACTTTAGGCCACCGAGTCTGTATAGGTTTATAAGTATATAGACTTTTATGATCCCCCAAATAAAAGTATGTAGTATAATACATACACCCTGTAATCAGTGACAAAAGTTTACTCGGCCTCTATTTTGTTGTTTGTTTAGAACTAAACATAGATAAATAAATTCATCAACAGCTCCCTCTTGGATGACAATTGGGTCCCCTTTTCGCCCAGGGCTCAAGACAATTGCTTTTTTTTCTATGCTACAATCCGTCGCTGCCCATAAATGCTGAGGAGGGATTTTTTGAACCCCAGTAAGTTTCTTTTTTTAATACAGTATTTTGCTTTTAGATGGATCATTTCCTTTTGCAGCTTCCAATCAAATTGCATTCTGTTTAATAATTATATATTTTATTCAATTTTCTTTTGTTATTGGATCTCATAAACCCCCACCTCATCAGTTAAGTTAATTCTCAAAGAACTTAAACAGTTTATCATTGAAATTTATGACGCCGTGTATGTTTCCGTAAAATATGTTTGATTTTTGAAATTCTGACTTCGGAATCTTAAAGATCATCAAAAAACAGAATAGTAATGTCTCAAAAGACCGACGCTCGCATCCTTACAATTGCAAAGCCACAAATTCCTCTGGGGGAGGGGGGGTTTCTTTCATTTTCGGAAGAAGCACTCATATAGTGTAGAAAGAGCGTATTTCAACCTGGTTTTCGGCTTGTTCACTAAACTAAAACATTTCCAGAACGTAATGCAGCGGATTGAATCAGTTTTTGAAGACTTTGAGAATGAGTTTACAATAATACTAATGATTGTGATTTTCTGAGCAATATAAAACTTTAAAAGTTTCTCGTATATAAAATATATTTTCTCTTTCTCAGTCTCGCTATCAGTACATTTAATAGTGAAGGCTTAATTGTTACCTAGTGAAGGAAGTGAAGGATTAAGAGCCTAGGGGCTCTCAAAGCTATCATTTGCTTGATTGCAATGGACCGTAAATGATTAACTAATCATTAATTAATAATATTGGTTAATAATTATTATTGCTATTAATACTAATCGACGTACTAGTAGCAATTAATAGTTTAGCTATTTATTACGAAGTTTGAATGTTTCGTTGACGCTACAAAACCTTTCAGGTACATCTCCCGTCACTTTTGGCCATATAGAAAAACTGAATTCAGTTGGATTAAGATTCGGGATAAGTAAACATTGTAATTAATTTTAGATTGAAGGAAGGTGGATGATTTTATTATCTAAATGGAACCATCATAACAGTTCATAATGATCCATATCTTGGGTTGGCCAATAGGTTCATATGTCTTTTTGGATTGTAACAAAACATACTTTATTGAAACGTAAGGTAAATTTCGGTCAATTACCTTGTTAATATAATGTCCATTTTTATCAATGAACTCTTGCCCTTGCTCCGCCAACTTCATTAAGTCACGTTCATAAAACACCTGGGGTTTATTGGCAAAATAAAAAAAGAAAAAAGAAAAAAAAAATACCTAGTCGAGGTGTGTTTTAACCGGTTTCTTCATCTTTGAAAGTTTTTCTATTCAGAGATTTCTGCAGTGACCTGAATAAATGATAATCTGAAGGGGCCAGATCAGATGAGTACAACCCTGTGAATGAGGCAAAAATATTCCAGCCAAGACTAAGAAATTTCTTTCGGGTGGTTAAAAATGTATGTGTCAAGATGGAGTACGACACCCTAGCGATAAGCCAATCCTGGACGCTTTGGTGAGGATTGCTATGGTTTTCTGCGCTAGTATGGGATATGTTCTACATTGTAGCTATCTCTCGTACCGATGGGGATGGTTTTGCTTCGATTATGGGCTTAATGTCTGTGTTGAAAACGGAAGGAAAATTTGGAACACCACTTTTGACATACATATTCTATTAAAGCATCATCTCTATAAACAATATGAGCATCTGTAGCTTGTTTGCGTTTTTAAAAATAATATAGCAAAATGTAACGATAATTCAACTTACTACTTTCCATGTTCACAGCTATGCAGCACGTACAATACTGATGCTAGCCAAATCCACCTTCACTGACACGTAATGTAAAACATGTACTTTCAAATGTGTATTCGATTTGCACTGAAGTAAAAACCGAACGAACTTATTTGCCAACCCAGTATATACAGGTTATTAAAAGAAGAGTTAAATCAAATCTATAAAAATATAAAGTTTTTCAATATAAATGAGCATCAATTAGAAGAGATTGTGTCTTATTTAAGTTTATTTGAACACCATTTTTAATACTTCTACATACTATATAAATTATCTATCAGATTCTAATCACTTTCCCGCATAACACAGCTGTAAGGATAAAAGCATACAAGGTTTGGCAGAAAACTTCGGTGATTTATTTTGTAACTGTTGATGGGCATATTATAGAAATAAGTAATAAATGCATGATCATGCTAAGATTATGCTAAACCCGAAGATCACGAGCAGTCAGAATTGGTCTTCGTCCTTGCCCTTTACGAACGGTGGTATTTCCGCTTGTCCTGTACCTATTAATAATATTATGAACTGTAGATGTGACGGTAGTCCAAGATTCCTGGCTATTTCACGCCGAGGTACGTTGCTTCTAAATTGTTGGATTATTCTAGTGCGCATATCTTGACCCACTCCTAATAGTTTTCGTGTAAATGAATGGCTGCACATTGCAGTTTGCATTTAAAGAGAGAAAAGTTATGAGTTAATGTTCTCCAGAAGTTTCGAGAATATTCATGTCACTTCTATGGCTTCTGGTGCGGTCTTTTCCTTCCGTCCCAACAATTATGATGCATGTTGGCAATGGAAATTTTATTAAAAAATTATATATGACCAAAAAAAGAGATCGACATTTATAAATTGTACATATCTTACTTCAGTCACTTCAAACGCATTTAATAGTTTTAATTTTGCTAACATATATTTAGTCATTCATGTTTTATTTGCATTTTTCATATGGTCCCAAATTTTTATGGAAATGGGTATTGTACAATATCAGTAATCGAACTTCTTTTACATATTTCACTCTTTCAAAAACTTTATAAATCACTTGATTGTAACAAGTGACTCCCATAAATTACGTAGCGCTTGAAACCAGAAGGAAGGTTTTGGAACGTTATGCGCCGTTATAAAGATGTTGGAAGGGATTAGGTCTCGCGTTACGTAACGTTTTTTCTGAGATTTATTTGAGACTACATTTATGGGATAGTTAGGATTATGAAACCACGAACCAAGAGATCAGGTTAGCAAAAGAGTTTATTTATCTCTTTACAGTCTTGAGTTAGTATGTTTTTCAAGTATTATTTACAGAATTATTGTTATCATGACTCATAAAATCTTTGAATTTTTTTGATAAATTTTATTACAATACAGGGTGTTTCTAAATAGAAGGACAATAAGCACATAGCGTGATTCCATGCATCAATCAAGCAAACGGTTCCTTATCGAAAATGTCGAAAGCTCAAAATTGGAGGTGTGAAAAACGTCTGTATTGTGTTATAAAACAATACATAATGTTTTTAAACAATGTCATAATCAAAGAGCATTTCAGTCTATTCCACTTATCAAAATAATGAACCATTTAATTATCCCGCCAATTATCCCACTTGTTGAGATTAAATGACGTTTTCGCCAGGTTTTCAGCAAACTTCGCGTGATGTTTAGACCCTTAACATTTAAGTTTTAAAAATTTTGCATATGGAACTTTAAGTTTGTCATCATACAAAGGTTCACGCTAGGTACTTATTGTCCTTCCTTTTAGAAACACGCTGTAAAATTTTAAGATATCTGGACGTATTTGTCCCAAACGGCTATATGATCATTCACCATGGAGATATCACAAATATTTTCTAAAGTAAACACAATGTAAAGAGAAGGCTTTTTTTCACATTGACCATTTCAGATCTGTGATATTAGTTTATCGTTTAGACACAAACATACATTGTAGTAGGGATTGTCATGCGATTGCAATGGCTGCTTGCAAAGGACAGTTTATAGCCTATTTCTCGGATTCCGTACTGCGTCTACAGAATACAACGACATCTGTCGGCAATATTTGTAACTAATTTGTAACTAATTTTGAAACTCCAGATTTTTATGGCTTTCGAAACAAACACACCACTTGTTATATTCTTCTATCGATCTCCGTTTCCGAGATTATGATTTATTACATCAGTTTTATAATTGACACTCCTACTCGTAAAATATGTTTCATCAACAACTGTTCAAAAATTTTATTTGCCTTGGAAAGTTATGTGGTTTTTTTTTTGGGGGGGGGGGGTCTTTTGCAGCGTTACGTAATCACCGATGTAAAGGGGGGGGGGGGTCCGAACTTGCATTACGGGCGCGTTATAAGAGGAAGGAGGGGGTTTTGCATTTCGTAATTTACGGACGGCCCGTAGAATATATGGATAAAATTTAAATATGTCCCCCCAAAAAATGGCTAAACGTTAAAAAGTTTGGGTTCACTCAAACACCCCCACCCAGAGGAACATATGTATTTATTCCATCTTCGTATATTATAATCATTCTCGATATTTGATAATTTTTTTTATTTTAACGACATATATTATTATAACATATCGACTAATCTTTTAGAAGAATCTGAAAGTAAATTGGCTATGATTTCTTCCGCCACTCGCCTACAGATCTATTGATTTACTCCTTCATTGCTATTTTTATAACCTCAATCATTTGACACTAATTGGACAAATTATTACCGTGTCCTAAAAAAGAAGAGAATATAATGAAAGATTTAATCTTTGCATCATATTTGACGAGCCGTTTAAACTCTCGCCAACGATCGAGAGAACTGAATCAGAGAAAAACTCCAGGGCAATGGAAATGGAAGTGGAGGGTTTTGCTCACTTTACCGAATTATCGATAGAAGACAAAAGGGGAGTTGATCAGGGTTTCTGGCCCTTCCCACAATGCCTCCGTTGCTCATCCATGCTAATTAAGTCGAACGCTTCTCCAATTTAATATCCCATAGATTATGTACACGTGATCGGGAAAACGAAAGACGGCTCAGGGGAACCTCAAAAATGAGCAGCTGTTACTTATAGTCCCCCACCCCCACCCCTATACGAAAAAAATTAAGGAGAAGGTGGGAGATAGGTTGGGAGGGTCAGTTGAGTTCGGGGATGGAATGTAAATGTCTTATTGATCGGGAAGGAAAATAAATCTTGAAAGCAATAGGTTGGACAAGGAAGTTGCCGTCTCTCCGAGGAGTTAAAGGGGTGTTACTCATCAATCAAACGGACAAAATGATCCCATTCAACGTTCATTTCTTCTTCCTTTAGGTGTTACATTACGAATGAGAGATCAGTGCGTTTAGGACATTCGAGTCGTTCGAGGAATCGCCCTCCCTCATTTATCCTCCATTCGTCCTCTGATTCGTCTGGAAAAGGAATGAAAAAAAAAGATTGGTTAAAAAAAGGAAAGAAAGAAATTCTGCCAGACAGTGGGGGGCAAAATGCCCAGGGCGTTTTCAAGCTTTTCACGGAGGATGCAAAGAGATTTACGGTACCCAAGGTTGGCGCACCCAAAATAAAGACGGTTCAAAAATTTGATTTTGCTACACATTCAATTTGTTTCGAATTCAAAATAATCTACCAGATAACTCGCTATAGAAAAATTCTCCGTTTTTGAAAATATAAAACGAATTGGAGTAAACTGCTATACCATCGAAGCAAAGAATGAAGGCTATATTTTGATGCCTTATCATTTTTCAATTTAATATATCAAAGTACAAAGTTTTTTAAAACAAACTTTTATCTTAATAGGGTATACTTTCAATCGCTGCTCAGATTGTTTATTTTAATACACCATCCCAGTCAATCATTACATGTTTGTCCTTCAGAACTATTCCCTTAATGCTTAAAATATACGCAAAATAGTGTTTACTAACAATATCGGATTTTTTAAATGAAACCTAGATCTCCTCCCTTGCATATTGAGGTTCAACAAAATTAATTTCTTCTTTTTCAAAACAAATACAGGTTTGGAAATTTACAGAAAATTTCAATTAACCAAAACAGAACTTTAACCAATTAGTATTAAACAGTCTTCTTTTTTAGCTTTTGCCGGCTTTAGTAAATGATCGATATAAAGTTCACCCATTTCTCGATAGCGATTCATATTGCTGCCTATCATGGCTTTGGTATTGTTATCTTTCATTCGGAAATTAATTTTGTACCTTTATTTAGTTCTTTCTGTGTTTTACGACTGCTCGTTTATTGTTTCCTTCTTAAGACGATTCATCCAATGATTGACAATTAAGAATGTGGAGATGATAATGATCATCAGGCTGATAATGTCATATAGTTCCATATCTTGGTGTGTTGATTTGGATTAGTATAAGATACATTCATAGTGGAAGATTACGAACGCTATTATGGTAGAGAACATCTTAATTTCATCTAATGGAATGCTCAGAAACATAGCGCTAACTTCGAAAAAACTAGAAAATATTGGTTAGGATGATCATATTTTAAGCTTTTCAACAAGCTCTTAACAACAGTAAAGGTAGCTCCGAGACTGAAGGTTTGTTGAAGTGATTGCAAAGAAACCTGAAAATGAGAAGTGGCGAATAAGTATTGTCAATTATGGGCCGCGCTTATTACCTGTTTTATTGGGTTTTGGAAAGAAGTAGAGCCTATGAATACGGAGTTGCTAGGAATTAATGATATGAGGTTTTCCTTTCTAAGAACACTATTGCAAATATCCAAACATTTTTGGTTTTTAATTAAGAATGTTCAGGGAGCATCTTCGATTTTTGAGTAGAGGCCCTCTTTCAGGAATCTCTATACCCTTTGATAGTCAGTATTTGAAGAAATAATTTATTTGTGTTATAAAAGTTTGATGGTTGAGGGCTGATAAAAAGTTTAGTGTTAATATATGCTAATTTTCAACGTAAATTGTAGTAAAAATAGCATTAGATTTGTTGACAACAATCTTATTGAAATCGGAGATAATTAGTGGGTCTTTGTTATAGTTACTCACATTTTATGATGAGACTATAGATCACTCTTTCCATATGATAATCGTGCAGCTGGTGGAAATATATGTGAAAAGTGTGGGGAAGGTTTTCATGAAATCCACATAAATATAGAATGCTCTCTGAGCAGTACAGCCGACAAGATCGTTCATCCTATAGTTACACCTGACCTAACTAGATGGCTTCTGTCCCACCATGCCACAAGGCTTGTTAAGTCGCAGAATATTAAGTCAATGGAACAAGACAATGAGTTTACGTTGCTCCTTTAAAATATTTACGAGCAGGTTATTGGCAGTTTCCATTCTTCACCTCGAGTTCACAGAAGTCAATATCAATTGTCCACCGCCTTGTGAAGTCAGAACGCATTAAAATGAATTACGAGGAGATATCAGAAAATAACGCCATTTATTTTTTTTCAAGGTAAATTACAAAACATATTGGTAAACAAGTAAGTGCAGCTGAAACTATACTTCTTTATCTACTTTTTCACATAGAGACCTTGGCGTTTTAGGCATATATCCCAACGCTGCACGAGTTTCAGAATAACCCGCTCATTGAAGTTCGTCTGCTGTGAATACAGCCAATGGCGTACGGTAGATTTGAAAACAGTCTCTAATATCTGACCACCCAGAAATTTCTTCATGGGACCAAGAGGTGGCAATCCGAGGGCGCTAAGTCTGGACTGTAGGCTAGGTGGCCAGAACCTTCCAACCGAAACGGATCAGTTTTGCTTTGAGGACGTTGGCCATATGCAGACGGGCGTTATCATGAAGAAGTCGAACATCGTTTCGTCTTTCTGATCGCTTATGCCGAATAGCACGCCGCAGTTTAGTATCGCAATAGGTAGCGGTGTTGACAGTTGACTCACGAGACAGGAACTCTGCGAGTAGGATGCCTTGCATATCCAAAAAAAAGTAACATAATCTTCCGAACTGAAGGATAAACTTAGAATTCTTTGCGAACCGAAGAATGTGGATGTTTCCACGCCATGCTTGCAGTTTTAGGCTTATGTAGTGCAAGAGTAAGACTCATCTCCTGTGACAATGCTTCCTGGTTGTACCGCTACAGATGTTGCAGACTGCACGCCATTCTGTTACCGCTCTGCTCTGGTGTCAGACTTTTTGGAATCCAACGCGAAGAGACTTTGGATAAACAGCGTTCTGTATGGCCTGCGTCAGTGGTAACACCAGCCATTATCGTGGACATTAACAACACATTCAGAGAAAACCGCCGCATTTCCTTGAAAGAAGTGAGTGAAACGTTTCGCATATCCTATGAATCTACATGGGATATGGTGCTTGAGAAGCCCGAAACATTTCACACCATTTGCAAACGTTGGGTGACAGTTAGCACTGTAAACGTCTACGATTTCTCCATAAATTTCAATAGATTTCTTCCATTTGCGAAAAGAAACCTTATAACAGCTCGCTGTTCTTCCACTGTAGACGATGTGATATTTGTAATATGACTGGAAGTACGCAGTGCGCGTTCGTGGAACAATTCTTGTTATGCAGTGTCTGTGCATGTACTCCGCCTTCTTTTCTGGCTATGTTAACTTTTATACAGCGATTGTATTTCCTCCGTTAAAAATATAAATGGTGTTATTTTCTGATAACTCGTCGAGAAAGATGATCTAGACATTCCCACTTATGTGTTACAATTAAAGTCAGTATATATCTGGCGCGATTATATTCAATAATTTTATATAATTGTATTTATTTACTACTGTTTTTCCTAATTAATATGCAAATATAAATTACCTAAATTATATTTCGCAGATGGCCGTAAAATTTTGTTTTTGTCGGAAGTATAAAATGTTGGCGCATCGAATTTGACTTTCAAATTGGTGTAGATTTAGAATGCTTCAGGATGGTTTGGAAGATGGTTTGGAGGATGGTTTACATATTAAAATTATAAAGTAAAATTTATTTTGTTATATCTGGACTTCAGCTTTAATAAGTTTCATTTTCAGTATACCTCTATTCTTCGAATGAAAGCTATAAAAAAAATTGAACCTCATCAACAGAGTGACACTTCCGTTAATCCATTACAACCGAAAAGCATGGACTGGAAACTTGCAGTGATTTGAAAAATCTCGTTTTTCAATTTATCACTTCAATCGTTTATGTGGTAACATTGTGTAAGTGAAGAGACAGAAATTTTGTCATCTGTTCAACTGCCTCAAGCAATATCTAAATTAGTTTACTTTTGTATTTCAGTATTCCAAACTATTTATGATTTTGAGGGGCAACTTAAAGGATAAAAGAAATAATTACCGATACGGCATATCTACTTTGCATTCTTTGCACAAAATAACGTTTACCTAACTAGCTGTTTCTAAGCTAACGTCTTCTTTATTCAAAAACCGAGTAAAGCATATTCAGTGACTGGGAAAGAATTAGTCGCCCCTGGATACATTCTCTTCAATGCGTGTATGGACGGTGCTTAGGTAGAAGCCCGAGTGCCTGCGGCATTTGCGTGAAGCCATTATCATTTGGAGTGTGCTTAATGGCAAACGAAAATCCTTTACTAATTCATTTAAGATATTTCACCAATTTTGACATTTACAGATTTTGTTCAAAAGTCGTTAATTTGGAACCCACGTCTAGGGCCCCTTTGGCGTGTGCGCTCACTGTGGAAAGGCTTCAAACAATTAAATGAAGACCCATGAGCCTTTATACATCCCCCTCTTCTACTTTTCTCACATGAAGTGATTGGCTCTGTTTGTCGCACCCACGCGTAAGATCGCAGCTGCTGACCACAGTGGTTTCCCCCTTGCGCAACCTTGACAGACCCACGGGTTCCCATTGACACAACGATTGAAGAGTCCTATTCAATTACCCCCGGTCAAAGGAATTCCCAATGTCCATCCCCCTACCCCTCCTCCTCCTATCCCAATTCCCCCAATCTCTCTCTCACTCTCTCCAAACAGGAAAGGATCTCGGTGGTTTCTAACTGTCACATCTTTGTGACGCGGCGTGAACTAACTGCGTCCATTTCTAAAGGAATTTTAAGAGCGAGAGATTTGCTCCAACGCCGCCCACACAATCCTGACCAAAAGCGCTATGATGGACGAAAAGGGGCCGAGTGCGGTTGGAGGAAGCGTTGCCAGCAAATCACAGCAACGCTCGCTCTTAACTTGTCCGTGTGACTCTTCAAGCTGACAAAGTGAACCCCAACGAGGATCAAAATCTTCTGTTTGCCTTTGTCACAGTAGAAATTTTAAATGCATGGCAATTTATACCCCCCCCCCCACACTTGGTTACTGTAGTCAAACTATAAAATAAATAAATAAATAAACGAATAAATAAAATTAAAAAAGAAAATATGATTTAGAAAGATCTTTAGATACAGGTATAAAGTATGGGAGTTTTACTTTCTTTCTATCCATGACTTTCCTTCATTCAAATATAAACAACAATTAAATTGACACATTGAAGTATCTTTACAAACATTAAAACCATTAATAGAACGGCGTTTGAAATCTTCTATATAATTAAGACTACTTATGCTTGGATATTGGTGGCTGGATCGTATCCCAAGAATGCAGTAGCTTTTAATGAAGCACAAGTTTGAGATAGCTTACCAACAACAAAAGTATTTTCAACTATTTACATGTTTTTAATGAAATTCTCAATTAAATCCTCTATTTATTTGAAAATTATGCAATTTTTATAGCGAATATTTTTAATCTTTATAAAGAGCATATCCAGAAGTACCTTTCCATTCACTTTATTTAAAGATTAATATACAATTTCAATAAAAGAACTTTTCCATTCACTTTTCCAAATTGGAGCAGCAATCCTGGCTTCAAGGGGCCCTGCTGCAAAAGGAGCGCTGCCAGGGATTTTTAGTTTGGTTTGGTTTGTTTGTTATTAACGTCCTTTTCAACTGCTATGGTCATTTCAGGACGGCGTTATAGGGGCCGCAAATTTTGCCTCGCAAGGGTTCTTTAACGTGCAGCCGGCAAACGACTACTCGGGACCAACGGCTTTACTTCCCTTCCGAATGAAGTGAGTGATCTCAGGATTTCCCCCTGAAAAATTCTCGTCGTCCTCGGCCGGGATCGAACCCGCGTACTCGGGCATCAGAGGCGATCATGCAACCACTGAGCCACCGAGCCCGATCAGGGCTTTTTAGCCCTACTAGTGAGTAGAACGCATTCAAGTTTTGCATACGATTGCAACGGCGTGATCCTTACTCGAAATACCCAGCGGACCGACTCTAAGTGCCTCATAATTTTCACATTTCTAGCAACAACTTTGTGAAATCCTGCGGAGGAAATGGCATCACTTTACCATCACTCCTCATATTAATAATGACAATATTCTCCATGACAATGCCCGTTTTCATGTGGCTGGTTTTGTCTGTGACCTGCTCGCAAGATGAAGTCGGGAAATGCTGTAACGCCCTCCATACTCGCCGGAACTTAGCCCCTGTGACTTTAATTGATTCCCAAAACTTAAGCAATCTGTGCGCGGCAGCTGTGATTGATATTCTAGCGTAGCCCACTGCTTCATCTGTGATATCAACAGATATAGTACTGCTGCTAACGGAATTATGAAACTACTAACGACGACGGAAAAAGGTCATGAACAATGCTGGGGACTATATTATGCCTTTCACGTGCTAATCTGTATCTTTGTGATCATTATTAACTTTCCAACCCTCGTAGCTAGTTATTTATGAGGAACATTTTGTAATTACAGAATTTGTATAGCTTTATTATGCACGCGTTGAAATACACTATTTATTATCCCATTTATTCAATGTCATTTAGTCCGTAACTTTTTTTACCTATTAAAGATGAGGACCTAATCCCAATTGCTGAGTTTAAAAGCGTCGCCTAATTGGTCTGTATCCTTCGACAAAAAGAAGAAATTTTATAGTCCAAATTGAAAGAATAAATTATCATCAATCTCGCACATCGACATTTTGAAATAAAAACTGGTATTGCCAATATTGAAATAAACTTCACATATCTAAAATAAAATCAATACGACAATTCCAACACAAATAACTCCATGTTTATACAATATCAGTTTCGTGTTTACATAATTATTGGTTGGAAAAACAAGCGGCCAATTTCCTGTATATTTATCTATTTTATTTTCTAGTTTTCAATATATCTACTTATTTCGACCCAAATCTATTTCCATGTACATACAGATGTTCTATTTGAAAATGGCCAAAACTAAAAGTCATAATTTTCCGAGTTAACTGGCAAGAACTGCTAAACATGAAGAAAGCACGACAACAGAATTACAACAAATCGAAGTTTTATTAGGGTAATAGCAAATAGGTAAAAAAAAATACATGTTAAACTGTACCAACTGGAATACAACCTATGATCATATGACACGTTGCTCACTCCCCAATAAAATGCCGAAGATTATTACAGTTATTGTGAATCACCTTGTATATTGTTTAATCCTTTTAATTGTTTAATGGAAAAACATTAGCATTTTTTCTTAGAGAGTAAATATAAAGAATAGTTATCTACGTTGAAGTTCATTCCTTAATAAATCTTTAATCTTCCCCAAGAAAATTGTTATAAATTAGCCACTTTTGTTATCAGGTCATCTGATAATCGTAGAAAAATTAATCGAGACATATATACTGTTACTTAGAACAACTTTTCAAATATTGGTTTTTATCAATCCTTGGGGTATGTTTATTCATGCTAACGTAATTAAATTTTACAAACAAGTCCTGAAAAAGGATTCGTAGTGAATTTTATTATATGATTAATAAACTATTATCTTAAGTTCGTTATATCTTTTGTGAATTCACTGGCTAAAGATAACAATTTCTCGAACAAACTTTAGTCTTCCCTTGTATGGCAAATTTTGAAACAAATTTCACTTCTGAAATTTTGAAGCAAACTTTATTTATGAAACTGATATTCTACATTCTAGAAATTTCCATAGATTGCAAGCGAAATAGTCCTGCCATCTCTTATGAAAAAATGACATTAAAAGATTCGTTTCTAATATATTTAACCCTTTCACTGTCATATGAATAACAGAATTTTTGCTGAAAAATTCCAGAATGTAGAAAATCAATTTCATAAAGTTTGCTTTAAAATTCAGAAGTGAAATTTGTTTCAAAATTTGCAATTATGCGATAACGATTCTGTATACAAAAACTTAGAGAAAAATTAAATGGAATATTATCCGCAACATAAAGAAACAGTCTCTTTACAAGGGAAAACTAAAATGTGTTCGAGAAATTATTATTTAACCATTGAATTAATCGAACTTAAGATAATTGTTTGTTAATCATATACTAAAATTCATTATGAATGTTATGGAGTACAGGCAACAGAAAGCAGTATTAATACAGGGTGATTATATTTCACTATACATTTTGGTGAAATCATTAACGAATTTCATTTATTTGCACATCCAAACACACCCAAAGTAAATATGTGGCTGGGGGTAACACGGTCAAAGGCTATGGGCCTTCGTGTTTGCCGAGGGAACTATGAATGCTACCGTGTATCTCGACATGTTGGAGCAATTCCTGGAGCCACAGTTGGAGAGGATGGGATTTAGGATACCGTTGTGTTCCAACAGGATGGGCACCGCTCCATTTTGCCAATAGCGATCGGGACTACCTGAATGCGCATTCCCAGGCAGATGGATTGGTCGGGGCTCGCCGCTCCACGGTCCCTAGATTTGACCCCCATGAATTTCTTTGAGTGGGGTTTTATCAAGTCCAAAGTGTACCAGGTCAAGATTACGCATCATTGCACAGCTGAAACAACGGATTACAGCCGCGATGCAGTACATTACACCGGCTATGTTGCGCAATGTTTTCCGGGCCACGGTGGAACGCTGGGAGCTGTGCCGGGATGTGCAAAGGGAACACATTGAAATGTACTAAGAATGTGTCTTGGTATGATATCTGGTTGATGCATACTGGAATTGCTCCAATAAAACGGATTTTTCACCAAATCACCCTGTATTTAGAGTATTAAGAGTAAAACTTTTAGAAAGTAAATTTAGATGTATTATAATAATAAGACGGAACCACCAATCGGACAAACTGAAAGAAGAATCTCGTTTTGTCCTCCAAAAATTATTTGTATAAAATGGGATTAACGAAAAAAAAAACAAGTTTAAAAAATAATATTCGCATGGAAACACTGTCAGCCTTTGTTGTTAAACGTCATAATACTGAATTTGTTGTTCGTGATACCATGAGTGATTTAATATTTGGCGAACTGGCAATTACGTATGAAAGATCGAATAGCAATTGTCGGAGGCTAAGCAGCGTAATAACACTGGCCTGGTCTGGACTTTCGTAGCTGTTTTAGACTAATTTCAGGGTGCTGATTCAAAATCTGATCTCAGATTTGCTCGATCACATTTCATTTTTATGCTATAGGCATGCCCCTTTTTCATTGATTTTACCCGAAATAAACTCTTTGTCACTTACGATTGCAAATTGTTGGAGTCAGTGATTGCTTTAGTGTTAAAAAATGGTGTTGTATTATTAGGATAATGTGTTTATAATATCCTTTTTTTGCAGATATCTCCACTTACAATAGCTACGCCGATAGCTCTTGCTAAGCAACCATCAATATTTACTATAATGTTAAAATCAAGTAACGTGGCAGGCCAGTTCATTAATTGTACTCCATTAGCGAGGAACTACTCAAAAGTCGACTTTATGTTGAAAATTGGGGCACTGTCTTGTTGGAACTCAAATAAAGGTCCTCCGGTTTTCTCTGCGATTGACAATAAATGAACTTCTAACATCTGGTGATACTCAATAGCTTTCAATCTTCCGGAAATTAGTGCCAACTGAAGAAATTCCCTAAACCATTACACTGCCTCTTCTTTGCTGGCGTTTGGAGTACAGTTCCTCATACCTTTTTAGATCATACCAAATAGAAATTTTACCGTCTGGACCCTCCAGATTAACTTGGTCTCATTACTCCAAGTCAACTTTTCCCATTGTTTGATCCTATATATTATTTTTCATACCCAAAATAGTCTCAGTTTTTTGTGACTGAGAAGAAATTCTGGTTGACTTCGTTTTTTTAATACAGAAATGCTTCATGAATGACATTGGTGACTGTTATTCTTCCAACAGGATATCTTCACAACTTGCGACAGCTGAAGTTGACATTTTACCTCTTGCCAACCGTTTTAAAATTTCCCTTTTGAAATGGTCATTAAGTTTTGAAGATCGTCCAGTGGATTTTTTTTCATCTCCTAATCATCTCTTAATTTGAGGTAATTGTTAGTTGCGATATGTGAATGCCCCAAAGGCTTTAGCTATTGATCTTCCTGACCAATCATTTTCATGTAGAGCAGTTATCTACCCCTTTTGAAAGTTGTCCTCTTGGCATTATTTAGATTTATTTAATTAATCAGACAATTAATTTGCACATCAAGAGCCATTTGTACAGTGACACAAATAAATAAATAGACACCCTGCTCTTCGTCATTTATTTATAGCCCAAATACTAATTACTACATGTGCTTCTTACACATGTACATCAGAACTTTGTTGCCGCGCCTGTTGCTTTCTGCATAGCTTTAACCCGGTTGGGCATAAAATCAAAGAGTTGGTCGATCTTGGCTTGTGGAATTTTGATACACTCATTACACATGCATTCGAAAGGTTCTGCACGGGAAGCAGGTTTTGTGAATGTTTTCTCACGGCACAATCAAGCATACTCCAGACGTGGAATTCATATCGAGTTACTGAATGGCACATGATAGTTTTGGATGTCATATTATGCCTGCTAAGCCTGCGTTCTTAGAGCACCATCCTCCTTGAACAGAATGGACGTTTTGTCAACAACCCCGCTGGAAAATATTAGCATAAGACCCTTCTCTGATATGGCTATGTATTTTTCTGCATTGATGTTACCCATACGTTCCACGAGCTCTGATCGCTCGTTGCTTCAAATGGCACCCCATACCATGACGGAAATCCACATGCAGTTGGTTGCAGTGGGCTCATGCTGAATTCTTGGTTGAGTTTTCTCCAGACCAATATCCGACCATACAAAAAAAACTGAGCAAAAGACGACTAATCTGAGAAAATAACATGATGCCACAAACTCAAAGGGCGTTCCACCATCTCAGTCGCTCAGTGTTTCCTCTTTGAAATACTGAGTGCGGTGAGAAGGGGTTTTCGCCTTGTAGCTCTCCCATGATAGCCTAGCTGGTGCAGATATCTGACAGCCGTATTAGGACTCACTTGCAGGTGTTCTGACACGTCTGGAACTTTGTTATGGAGATTTCTCTCAATCACTCGTTTTGCAGCCCTCAGGTATCGTGCTGTTGGACATGGCCGGTCTGTGATGATTCTACAGTTTCAGTTTTTAGTGTTTTGAACTTATATAACCCTGTTGACAGTGGACAGTGAAATCTGAATTGTGCGGGAGATTTTCCTTTGGTTGACACCATCTTCGTATTGTCTAACAATATGCCCTCGAATACGCCTTCGTATTGTCTAAGCAATACGGACCAGGCGTTCGAGACATGTTTCTTCAATATGAGGATAAGTTTCTGCAAACAATACTATAAATTATAATTATAAGTGCACATTCGCAATTATTTCTATAAAAAACATGAACAAGCCTGAAATGTGGAGTGACTATTTACTTATTAGATGTCACTATATTACATGCCAGCTATTGGTTTGAATTGACTTTTCTTTACTAAGAAGACCATTTTTGCATGGTTTTATCATTTTTGGTTAGGAATATTGTGTTATGTTTTTTTAATTTTTTTGTTAAAGTTTTCACCTTAATTATTTATTCAATGTATATGTGTGGTAAATCACGACGTTGTGATTTAATTTTTTATGTTTGGTTGCATCACCATTGTGTTTTTTTTTTCAATAATGCAAGTGGCTTTATAATTTCTGGTTGCACCTAAGCTGCCTCCATAATCTACTATTGCCATCAGGTTTAATGACCATTCCGCAGAGTTTCAGTTGGAGTTCTTAAATATGAATTGGGTCATGAAACATATCTTCAGGGATTTCCGTAAGCAATGCTGTCTTTCAATCTAGTGCTTACAGTAGAATACGTAATAAAACTCCAAAAACAGATGACAACATTAATAGTAGATATTAATTGCACCCTTTCTAAATAGATTATAATATCTCTACTTTAAATGTTAAAGGGCCAATTTTTAATTTACATTAGGTCAACTAGTTCATCTAAAAATTACACCTTTTATTAGAGACTGAAACTTTCGGAAGGCGACAGACAGATAAACTAACTGGCCCACTGTCATCATGGAAAACATGAAGTTTTCCGTCTCCCATTGCAGGGAATTTTACTCGGGTATCAAATAGGAAATAGGCTTACGAGAGCTTTACGCGGAGCATCTCGTGAAGGGGGTGCAAATTTTTGCAATGTATCTCCCGTCGGTAGAACGAAGAGGAGAAAAACAATTCTCCCGAGGCCAACTAATGGTATTCCCGTCCAATTCTCTCCTCTGGTGCCGCCAAGGCATTGCTCGGAGCCGTTGTAATCCCTGCCAAGAAAAGCTCCGATTTTATTTACTCACCTGCGGTAGGGATAAGGGTGTTAGACAAAAGAATACCTTAATCCTCGTGTCAAGAAGTTGAGGTGGGGAAGGAGGCAGCCACGGCGGGAAATAAGAAGAAAAGAGCTTGCGGGCATCTCCGATTCGACACGACCTGCATTATGATATTGCAATGAGCGTCGGATAAAAAGTGGAGCGGCGGAGAAAAATATTTTTCTTAGTTTTATTCTGATTGCAAGCAATGCAGTGCTTTTAAAATAATAATGAATGCATTTGTATTTTAAAGAATATGCGATGAAGAGAAACTTGGACGTTTTTTTATGGCTTGCATTAATTTCGAAAGGTTGAGAATTACATCTGCTTGTCATGTTGTTTCATAAATTTGTCATATAATTCAGATTTTAAAAGTATTTTGTTATTATGAAAACTCTCCTAGCAACATTATGAAAGGCCGTTTTTTCTCTTTACAGAATCTTAAGTGCTGCCCTAACGTCTTCGGTGTTTATTTGAGCTCCAAGGAAGAATTGAAAACGATTGAATCTTTCGCTTTTTTATTAAACGGGATACTGTTTCTTTTGTAGAGTTTAAAAGAAGGTTTAAAATTGAACATATCTTTAATTTTTTTTAAAAATCTCTTATACTACTCTTTATGAATAATCCGCACCAATGAAATTTACGTCAGATTACTCACACAGAGTGGCCAATATTACGCACACAACTTAATATCATTTTGGATCTCCTTCTAGTCTCTTTACTGTTCGAATTTGACGAAGCATAGACTACACAAATATCTGAAAATTGTTTTCAGGTATTCTAGCCTATTCTTCAAGGATGGCAGCAGCAACTCTGACAGACTGGAAGGTTGTGATTTTGAGCGCAAATGGTCGATCGGAATCAGACCTAGAGATTGCAACGGCCACGGAAGATCAACCGAAACTCTTTGAAAAGTAGTCGGACATTAATCCAGGCTTATGGCATGGAGCATTGTCCTGTCGAAAATGGAGAAGAAATGTGAGAAGGAACGCGTGAACTTTCATCAGCTTGCTGAGAGTCTTGCAGGCAGAAATTCCCTATCTGCCCTATCATTCGGCTTGACTGCTTAGCTGTCTTTAGGACATCTGGAGGCAGTCTTGCTGTATCAGTGTCCGCCGTGATGTGGTTGCTTGAGGTGATGGGCTAGGCACTCGTGGTCGCTGGTTTGAATCCAGGTTGCAGAATCATTTTTTATTTATATTTAACCACAGAAAATTTACATCAGTTGCTACTTTTGTAATGTTAAGCCAAGAGAAGATAAGATATTCCTCTACAACGGTTCTTAACACTGGTAGGGTCTACATGCCCAGATGCATCCCAACTGTTATTACGACTTCCCTACAGCTTAGCACTTCTTTATTATAGTCCTCTCAGGCTAAGGTCAGCTCTGGGCACAATCCAGGATCAGTGTTAATTGCAAGAAAGCTAGCATTTAGGGGAATTTCAATAATCGTTTTACAATCGCTGTAATCAAAAAGTTCTTCCAATGGTTAACCGATAATCCAGCCAGGCCAAGATCAGAGAAGAAGTAAGGCAGGGAGGAGTGTAAACTTTACTCGTTTTAGTGAATGCCCTCCAGGTTACTACTATATAGCCTCCTCAGTAGTGAATGATGGAGTGACCTATGGGATCCGTCTCCGTAACTGTGTACCCAGACATTTTTGATCGACAACATACGAGGCCTGTCTGAAATGTATCCCACCTTGCATTTTACGGTGCAGAGTAAGCCGCTACGGCAACGCCATTTTTCTCAGTGGGGTAAGATAACTTCAGGCATATCTTTGTCTTCGCTGAGAACGTGTTCGCCTCATTTTCGTTTTGCCAAAATGACGGAACGCGTAGAGACAGTGCAAACATTTTATCAGAAATTCGGATATTCCCAAGCCACAGATAAAGACGCCACTGAAAGGTTCCCCATGTGACAATAGAGAAGAGATAATGCAGAACGCGACGGCCGAGCTACAGGCCATCCCAAAAGACGGCTGCCATAAGTGTTTCCCACAGTGGAAGGTTTGGTGGATTCAGAGTGTTGATGATCAATGTAATTAGCGTCCCAACGCTATTAGGCAAGCAAAATTATTTCTCGGCCAAAGGTCGGATACTTTTTAGATAGGCCTCTTATTTTCTGAAAACTTGTAGATCAGAGGAAGCAGTGAGCATCGCGTAGGAAAGAAGTCCTGAACGAACCGTATCATATGTCAGCGCGAATTGTCCTGCTGAAAGAAGATACCAGGGACCGTCTGAAGAAGATATGCCATTTCAAGTTCCTAAACACCTGTGATTATGGCTGATTGTTAGGTGTCGTTACTCATCTTATGTGAAGTATGTAGACTTTGTACTAATATTAAATATACTTTTAATAATACTTAATTTATTATTCTTTTTCCCAAGAAAAAGAAGTTTAACTGAAATAACCATATACACTCCTCAATTCCAAAACATGCCAAAATCTTTGGATATAAAATCTGATTAGAGATTTCGTTCTTGCGTTATAGAATTGTTGTAGTATTATACAACATGCCTAAAGGAAAGCTTTGTATACGGAGGTTGAGTCAAAAGTAGTGGCCGATCACCGCGCAAGCTTTTAAATGCGCACCAGCCGGGAACCACTCATTGCTAATCTTCAAAGTAGAGTCCATCATGCTCAGTGGTCTTCATTCAACGATTAGCCAGTTGGCGGATGCCCTCGCGAAACCGCTCCTCCAGTTTCTGGGCGAAAAAGTCACGCACGGCATCTTCAACCTCACTGACATTGGCGAAGCGCCGTTCACGCAGGAAGTGCGCCATGGACCGAAAGAGATGGTAGTCCGAAGGTGCCAAGTCGTGGCTGTATGCTAGATGTGGCAGAACCTCTATTTTTCCCAGAAGTTGACGACACACCTTCACCCGTTTTTGTGCTTGCGCGAGCGTCAGCTCGTGGGGCACAACTCGGCAGCTCCTGTTGACCTTTCCCATGACTCTGCAGATGTCGAACCACACTCGATTGTGATGTCCCAATGTCCGCCGCTAGTCCACGGTTGGCTTCCACTTGTTGCCGTAGGGCTGCGTCATCCACTTCTTTGGGTCTTCCGCTCCTTGGCCCGTGTCTCCAGACGAAAAGTGGGAGAACCACCGTCGTGCTGTCCGTTCATTGGTCACACCCTGACCTTCCACTCTGCAAATTTCGGCGGCTACTACTCGCGAACTGGTCCCCTTTTTCCAATAGTGACGAAGGAGCCCGCGTATCACCAATTTTTCTGCCATATTTTTACACAGGCTGACGCAGGTGGCACAATGTCTATGGCATTCAAATTCGTACTGACGTTTCTTCCCACTCTTTTCTCTTAATAAACTGCGATATACCCTTGTGGTAAATGGTCTTCGCCCAGAATTCGTCAAACTCTACCCCCCTCCCCCTCCCGAGTCGGCCACTATTTTTTACTCAACCTCTGCATAACGGGAATAGATAATTTTTTGTCTGTATCTTTTCCATTTTTATTTTTTATATATATCGTGCCCCTGATGATGGCTTAAACGCCGAAATGTACATTGGGCCTTAATGTCTGTGTATATTTACATTTTTAATAATTTACATTGCCTTGATCTTCGTCTACAGTTCCATATGCCATTCATGGGGATGTCACAATTTTCACAAAGAGCAGTAGATTACACAATCGTTTTCATAGTGTTTTTAAATTGCTTTCTTCAGAATATATAGCAGTATGTTCTTGGAGTTTTATTTATTAGGGCCGTAAAGACAAAGTAAGTAAGGAGCTGATGAAATACTGCATTTTCCTATAATTTACAGTGTCACCAGCATTCTAAAAGCATCTGAATTACTATCTACGTTTTACACTCCTCACTCTTAACATCAGTTTTATAATAACCATGTAAATTTATAATCAAATAAACTTAAATTAGGGTTTGAGAATTATAAGGATTACTATCATTATTCTCCGACATAGGTAAAATCGTTGCATTTAGCACGTTTTAAGCAAGAATCAGTGGAGAGAAAGAATCAAATGTACTTAATCAATTTAAATTGGACATATTCCAAAGGTCAATTAACCTTTTAATTAACTTCAAAAAAAAGGGCAGTTAATCGGAAATTTTCAAATTTTTTAGACCACTAAATCTTCCATTACCCAATTTACAATTACCGTGAAAAAAAACTGTTTTCGGATGGTTAAGAGAAAATTAAATGGTTTCGTCTGCTAATTTAGTGATAAATAGGGTAAATTGCCCAGTTGTTGCCACCCTTAAGAATAAAATTTGCCGTTTTGATTCTAAAGTGCAACTGTGATTAAGTTTGCGTTTAAAATATTCAACGAAGGACATAAAGGATGGTTCGAAGAAGATAGTACGAGAAAAAAATTTTCAATTTATTACTAGAGTGTATATGAAAATTAGATATGAAAATAATAGGGTAAGCTGCCCAGTTGTTGTCACCATGCAGCTCTGGAGTTGTAACATGAAATATTTTGTTATAACTCCAGTAATAGTTGTAAGAAAATAAATTAATAATACACGCAGTGGCAACAACTGGGCAGTTTACCCTATCACAATATTTCATATACACCATAAAGTATCACAAAAAATTTTAATCTTAATAAACAAAATTTAGGTAAAGTTTGAATAAGGTTATATTCATATAACAACAGATTTAGGCATAAAGAATATTTAGGTTGAAATGAAAAAGATTTCTTCATCAATACCGTATTCAATATCACTTTTCCTTAATCCTCAGAGCAAGTGATCCTCCTACGCAATGCTATTTCTAAACATAAACAAATTTTATTCCATCAAATTCTATTTATTTTTAATATGAAACTAGAGGGGCAACTATAGGACAAAAACACTTTTTCATTTCACCCTCACTTATTTATAAATAATTCTAGGTAATTTTTTTTGTTTCATGAATTGTGTTATATCACCTCTTATTGAACAATATCATATAATAATATTTGATAATTTAACAATAAATTCACTTAAATTGTGTCTTTTACGAAAACCACTTTCTTAACAATTTGTTTAAGACGGTGTGACTGATCACGAATTATTGTTTTTAAATCTACATAAAAACTAAACATAAGCGGCTAGTTGGTATTTGAATAGTATATTGCGTTAATAATAGATGGAATAATTATACAAACATTTTCGTTCCTATCGCACGTCACGTTTTATAGAAATGTAAGGTTTTCGTTAGAAAGTGGCAACAACTGGGCGAGTGGTGGAACAACTGGGCAGCTTACCCTAGATAAAAATAAGAAAACTTTTATTAAAATATAATTATAAAAAACTGGATGGTTTTTCTATATATTATCTTAATTTAGATAGAGTATTTTTACGGTTAAAAATTACTAATAGTAAATACAAATGAAAAACAGGCCAGAAGCTGTAAACACTTAGAAGTTAAAGAAACAAAACTGCTAAGTCCATAACAACATTATTGTCTTTTATGTATAGTCATAGTTCACAAAAAAAAAAAAAAGTTGCACCCAGGAAAAATCATCAGATTGAAAAGATATTTGAAAGAAAGTTACTACCACCAGCAAATGATTAAACAATGAGCGTGGATATGACAAAATTTATTGGTCAAAATACCAAAATCGTTACAACTCTCAATAGGATGTTGGGCCGCCATTATTTTTAATGCATTAAGCCACACGCGGTGGATATGGTGTCGTACAAGTTCTTATCGTAGTCTTGGCTCAGCTCGTTTCATGCAGATTGAAGTTTGGCTTGTAACTCTTGCAGATCTTGTGCCAACAATGGCCCAACCCTCAACTCATCTGAAGGTTTTCTATGGGTGCAACTTTTTTTTTTTTTTACGATGAGTGTATTTCGTAGTTTTATTTCTTTATCTTGTTACTAATTGTTATTTTATCCAGAACAAATTCGAAACTTGGCCTAATTACTCTTGTACTGGGTTATTATTTTATTTTATGTAAGCATTTAAATTTTAAGCCAAAAGCAGCATTTTAAGAAAGTAGAAAAAATGTTGTTTTACCACGTTAATGTTCCCCCCTCCCGCATTCAATTTGTAAAAATGTGCGATTTTTCTCCGAAAGAAGTGCGATTTTTGTATGAATTTTTTCTGCTATTTTTAAAAAGTTTCCTGTTATTCTTATACATGGTAAGACAAAGAATACGAGAATACATCATTTCAACTTTTCTATATTCCAAAAATTACTTTTCATTTACTGGGTTATTTAAATATAATAAAATACGTATTAAAGTGAAATTATTTTTTGTCAAATAAAAATTCAATCAGCGTTACAGATTCCGAATTGAAAATTTATCTAATGCTCGAAATGCATCATCTTCACCTGTTTCACCAGATAAAAGTGAAATTTCCTCAGAATCCATAAAATTATTGTAATGTAATGTAGATACATTAATGCACGTCATGGTTTGTTCCAGATTGTATTTGTATAGTGTCAAAGGAAGCAAATAACTTCCTAATTCAACAGGTGGCAACACTGCATTCTCTTGCAATATCGCTAACGTCGATGTACGTATTAGACAGCGTTCTGTGATTGAATTCTTGAATGTGGAAGGGGAAACGCCCATTCGCATTCATGAAAGGCTAAAAATCTTTATCGTAATGTAATAGCGGATGTCAGCACTGTTAGACGATGGATCTGTCGCTGTAACAAAGCTGAAGGGCCAGCACCATTGGCTGATAAAAAGCAGAGTGGTAGGCCGGCGACTACAGTGACTCCACGCAACATTCAGCGAGTCGATGAGATCATTCGTGCTGACCGCCGGGTAACAACAAATGAGTTGTGTCGCATTATGTCACTCAATAAAATCACTGTGGTGACGATTATTCATTTGGGGTTATGTGGTTTGCATCTGAGGCAGCACCTTTCTATGATAAGGGACTACATCAATATCTCATAAAAAGAAAGCCTTTGCACTGAAAATTCAATGTTACATCATCATCAATGTATGAATTTTCAGTGGACAGGCTTTCGTTCTAGAAAGGTGTTGCTATAACACAAGTGCATCAAAAATGGTGAAAACTACATAGAAAATGCTGTATTGGGTGTTCTTGAAATACCAGCAAGCACCATTGCTAATGCTTTCTTCTTTGTTTTTTTTTTTAAGTACCATTGGAACTTACTCTCTGGATAATCTCGTAAATGATAAAAATCCGTAATTAATAAAGAAGACGGCAATAGGGTTCTAGACAATAATTATTTAGTAAATTATAAAGAAATCTTTAGATATATCAATACATATTTTCTGGATGTTTTATATTAATGTTCAATTTCTGTTCAGACCAAAGACTTGAAAAACTGGCAATACCAAATGACTGAAGACAGTTTTCTTTTCTGCGCTTGCACACTTGGGGAAATTAAAACTTTTTATTCCTAAATTCCGTTTTGCTACGTTTTTTCCCCAAGAAAATTTTACAACGCCCATGTGGGCAGTAATGAAAAAGAAAAGTGGGAAATATTGAGGAAGAAGTTTATCTGGATTATTGGGCGACCCTTCCTTCCATTTCCCGACATCTCCTGCCATTTCTCCTGATCGCTGGCAGCCGCATTTGGCAGCACTTAATCGCAACGGGAGGGGGGAAGAAGAAGGGCGCATGGAGAGGATTGAGAGATCGACCCCCTATCAGTGGCTGGTCAGAAGGAAGGAGGGTCGCACAACATCCAGCCCAGCACTCTTTGATGTGACGTCAGTGTTGCTCGAGAATCGAACAAGAGCTGAAGGCGAGCGGTCACCCGAGACAATCGTCCACTTCCATTTTCGAAGCCTTTATTTATGAGAGACGAACGAAAGGGTGGCGTCCAGCCATTGGTTTTCATTTACAACGAATGTCGAGATTCATAAACGTTCTCAGCAACGATGGCGAGTCTCTAAACGAGCGGAAGGACACGAAAAAGGAACAGAGAAAAGAAAAGAAAAAAAAATAATTACACGAGTGATTTATTGCGAGGTTCTTCAACCGATTAGAAGACCTTATCGATCTAGGGTGCAATCGGTCAATGTAGAAATCTGTAATTGATTAAGAAACAGAAAACAAATAAAACGTGGTTGGAAAATCAAAAATCTATAGAAAAATCAAGCATGGAATGCACGTTAAAGTGAACCCTTTTTTTTAACTGCTTTATAAAAATGGCTTGTTAGTTATATTATTGCATCTTATTGTGAACTAAAGAACTGTAACTATGAAAGCTGATTTCGTATTCCTTCTGGCAGTTTCCACTTATCTTAGTCATCTTGTCAGCATTAACATTATACAGGGTGATTTAAAATAATGTCCGGCATTTCAAAATTTTACTAACCAGACTGAGTTTAAAATGCAAGAAAACTGAAATATTTTTTGATTCTAGCATTACAAATGTTCTATGTGACTTCCTCAAGTCACCCGGACAATGTCAAAACGATAGTCAATCTCATCCCAAATGTGTGCTGTTACTAGTCCGTGCTTTTGCGTTTACAGAAATTGATCATACCACTTACGGATGCTTTTGTCAGTAGTGCAATCCTTATGAAATTGCCTACGAAATGCCCGCTGTACTAAAATTATAGAGTGTGTTTTTGCATACTCCAAGACGCAGTATGCCTTTTCATTCACAGCCGCCATCTTTACTTTTATCGCGACAGTAACGCCACCACAGCCTTCAATTGCGGGAAGGTTAAAAATATTTGAGTTTTATATCATTTCGAATGATTGAAACCAATGGCCACCTACACCCCCGAACAGCGGGTTTCCATCATCGAAGAATACATTCGATCCGGAACGCATGAAACGTGTATTCTAAATGGAGTTTTCCTTGGACCACTCTAACCAACCTAATGAACAAATTCAGGACAATAAGTTCCATTCTTGATAATCACCAGAACGGAGAAAGATCGTCCACAGCGAGGTGCCAAGAGAACATTGCCAAAGTCTGGGACTCTTTCAAGAACCTACGAGGTCCAAGAGGTAAGCATTTCTGGGATCACATTGAGTAATGTGCATTTGAGTTTATGTGGACGGCTTCCATCGTGCTGGAGATCGTCCGTAACGGAACCTGTCGTCCTGAATTTCTTCACCAGCTTGGTTATTGTGAGTCCGTATTTGACTTCAAACTTGGAATGCCCGTCTCACGCGTTCCCGACTTTCGGCTCCCCGAATATATTCTTTGATAATGAAAACCCGTTGCTCTGTGTTGTAGGAACCCATTCAATCCTGCGAAATGGTACAAAAACACGTTAAACAAAATGCCTTGGTGGCACGTACATAGCACAGGATTTTCAAACACTTACACATAATATTACACGATAAATTGACGTTTTATCTTGGGAGGTAGGTTTTGGGCCATCCTATACTCCAAATGAAGTTAACAAACCATCAAAATACTAGGTAACCACAAAAGTTCTTGCCGATTTTAATTCCGGAAAACAAAATGATGTCCACAAAAAGTAGCGTATCGCTAGTCCCCAAAGTAATCCCCATTGGCATCTAGCACCTTATGCCAACGTCTCTCTAGTAATCAATCCACTGGCTGTAAAACTTGCCGGTCTTGGGACTCAAAGAAGTCCGTGAGTGCCTTTCGCAGGTATGTATCATTGGTGTAGGATTTTCCATGAAGATGGTTGTCCAGAGCATGAAAAGGGTGATAATTCGTTGGAGCAGATCTGGTGAGTAAGGTGGACGACACAAAGTTTCCCAGCCGAGCCCCTCTATGGTTTCCCTGATCGCCCGCGCCACATGTGGCCATGCATTGTCATGAAGGAAGAGTACCCCTTTGCGATTCACCAATGCTGGCTCTTTTTGTCAAGATTTGCCCGTTCCAACTGCTGGGAGTATAGGTCCCCAGTGATGGTTTGGCCAGTTGATAGCAGCTCGTAGTGAACCATTTGGCGTCTAATCCACCAGACACCCTAGAGTGCAGGGTTCATCAGAAATGGCAAATTCTCCCGACCTGAGTTTTTGGAACCGATGCCTTCCGATGCATTCATTCACAGCATCATCCCCAAACGCAAGACACATTCGACGACTTGATGCTGCTGTTGACAAGCCCACCTTGAAGTCATAAAGAAAACAACACCTAACCATCTCCTTTGATACCTCCATTTGTCTTCACTTTTGCACGAGATGTGATTGATTGCGAATGCCCAACAGCCTTGTATTTATACAGGCTAACACCTTCCTGCTCCCTCTGACAGATTTGGACCACACTGTACACTCATTTGCATACCGTCTATTATTTACTTTTATGGCAACATAAAAACGGCAAGAACTTTTGTGGTTACCTAGTATAACGAAGAACTATGGTTTCAGTTCTATTCAGAAGAAACTACTTCACGGTAAAGATACGTATGCTGCTTTTAACGTTCTGGACAAGCGCACAGAGTGCGACTCTCCTATCCGTTAATATTGGAATGCGATTTTAAAAGATTCTCGTAAGCATGTTTCCACAGATATCAGAAAACTGATTGAAAATGTAGCAACTTTGGTAATCCCTCACTCCAACGGTCTAACTTAGAGTTTATAAGTGGTGCCTGAATATTTTTGTGCACGCTATAGCTTAGCAGCATTTAAAGAGTGGTCGGTGATGTAAAGCCCCAAATCAGGTTTCGCTCGCCCTTTTAGATTGCCAGAATATTTGATCTTCACATAGGCTTTAATCCCTAAGATCTAGATTTTTATGTCACTAACTGCTGATGTAGACAAATTCCACTTTTCTGCCATGGACTGTACAAACGCACTTGGGCTTTTAAGAAATTCCCTCACCAGCCTCTTTACGTTTCTTGGGCTTGCTTTTACAATTGGACGACCCGAAATATTTTTTGTATGCAACTTTTCCCCGTTTCTTTACACCATCTAATTATTTTTTTCAAACAGTCTTATTTTATTTTCTCTCCGCTACAAAATCAAATTTTAACGCTGTAGATATTAAAATTCGTCAGAACGGTGCGTCGTTCGATTAGCGAACCCGTCATTCTCTTTTGTCCCAAGTTTTTTGCACGACCAATTCCATTTCGCAAGACCAATTATAAAAATTTGAAACGCATTCGTACCTGCAGTTGATAAACTATAAAGGGTGTATAAATTGAGAGGTATAAATTGCGGCTGCACGTGACCTAACACTTGAAACTACTTCCCGGACACTACTTTGTTCTCTTCAACAAAAACGGCAAAATGTAGATGGCTATTGGTTTAAGAAATGTGACTTTGCTTAAAATCGGGTTATACATGCATTTTCAGTAGAAATGTAATCTAAGTACAAATTGATGGAAGCGATTAATCTAATGCTTTAATTCTCTTATCCGTCCGTCGGTCCGTCCGAGGCCAACAAAGAAAGTTACAACAATCCGTCTGAAGCCAGGGATTGTTGTGGTTTAAGACAATAATCAGTCATTGTTATTAATTAATTAAATAAACTGAAAATTGTTTTATGCAGATGAAAGCTATATTGTTGCAGAATATTAAATTTTGAAAACCATTGATGCTCCACTTTCATTTCTTTACTCTTCAACCTGTACCGTTGACACCAGCCATGTAACGGGTGGATTTCTAGTACTACTATATTGTCTGCTTTTAAGCTATGGAACAAAAAATGCGTTAATTAAGTAATTACTGTTTACGTATTTATTCGCAAAAAATGCTTAATTCTATACACGAGAGCTCCTTTGTGCTATTATTTTTCTTCTGAGTTAAAAAAAATTTAATAAAAGCACAATTAGCGCTTACATGAACAAGTTTTGTGTATTTAAAAATTATATTTCGAGAACCGTAAGGAACGCGTTAATCAACATTTAAAATTAAAATTAATTTTTTACTTGATAACTTGTGCTAGTAACAATCAAACCTTCATTGTTTCCAACAAACGGAAATCGCCGAAGGTCAGGTGACTTTTTAATTTAACTTTCGTCGGACAGAGTATAAAACAAATTCCTGACCTGACACATTCATCTCCTGCAAGAATAACTTTATACCTGTCATCGTTTGCTTGCTACTTCACTTTAAATACCGTAAGTCCTTTTTAGGACACCTTGTACGTATATGAGTTACGTTATTCATGGAATGAGATTTTTTTAGTTTGTCAGCAATGATATAAGATGGATTTCTAAAATCAAGTCGAGAGTTTTCAGGTAAGAAAAATGCAATATTCAACGAGATATTGTATCCTATTTAACGAAAAATTTCTAGAATACTGTTAGGACTATCTGATTTCCCGCCACGCTCTTTAGCGATGAAACAAAAAATGCGTTAATTACATAATTATTGTTTACGTCTTTAATTGCAAAAAAAACTTGATTACACATTTCTACCCGAGAACTCCTTTGAGTTATTATTTATTTATTCCTGAGTATAAAAAAAATAAACAAAAACACAATTTTTTAATTAGAGGAATTGTGTTTAGCTACTTTGTTTTTCATTCTCCTTTCTGTATTGATAGGAGAATCGCATTGCCCATTGCAGAATGAATACAGGAGCAAATATTATTTGAACAAATTAATAGCTCTGATAGACACACTGTCATATCAATGAATTATGACCAGCACCCCTTCAAGGCACACGAATGCTTCGCCCCAACAACGATTACACATTGCAAAATTTGGATAACAGGCTGAGAAATCTTTAAAGCTGGTACATCAAATGGCAGGTGCACGAGCCTCAAGATGGGTTAACGTCCGGATTTAACGGACATCCAAGAAGGGATGATAATAGGTTATCGCACCATATCCGAAACGGCGCGATTTGTGAACTGTTCACGGGACAGAAATCGCGTCCCAACGCCATCACTGTAAAGGGTCACGAGCCATTGACCAACGGGATGAGCGGCGCCTCCTGTCACAGTCCATCAACTGACCACCAGATTCAACAGTAGTTCCAACAGACGTGTATCCGACATTACCGTTGAACGTACCCTGCTACGGATGGGCCTGAACAGTCGACGCATGATTGCTGCACGCATGTTGACCAGGGGTCATCGTCAACGAAGCCTAGATTTTGCACGTGAGCACCTCCATTGGACCACAGACGAGTGGGCTAAGGTCGCCTTCTCCGACGAGTCAAGGTTTTTGCGCCATAAGATTGACGGGCGATGGCGAGTGCGTCGTGAACTCCATGAAAAGACACTGCAGGAGGCTATTGTGGACCGGAAACAGACTGGTGGGGGTAGTGTGCATGTGTGGAGAATCTTCTGTTGGGAGCAGTTAGGTCCACTGATTCGTCTAGAGGGCAATTTGAATACCTGTGGCTATCTGTCAATCGTAGCAGACCAGGTGCACCCGTACATGCTCACGATGTTCCCCCAAAGTGACTGTGTGTTCCAGCAGGACAATGCACCCTGCCACAAGGCACGTCTCCTTCTGGATTGGTTCGAGGAACATTCTATTGACTTTCGAGTGCTCCCTTGACCTGCTATTCGCCGGACATCAAACCAATCGAACATCTGTGGGAGCACCTTGATCGCCATGTACGGCGGCTGGACCCTCCACCTATGACTCTCGAAGCTCTGTGAACAGCGCTTCAAGCGGAATGGACTGCCATACCATCGGACACATATCGCGCTCTTGCGTCCAGCAGTTATAGTGGCAAAGGGTGGCTGCTCCCATTACTAAGCGGGTGGTCATAATTCAATGATATGACAGTGTATATACTTGCGATCAAAACTTTATGACCGTTTCAGTAAATCCCATATTTCTTTTATTGTTATTGTAAACAAATCCTTCATACACTACATTTGCATAAAAAATGTATTTCAACAGAAAACGTTTTATTTTAAGGTAGGACATCTTGTTTTGCCCTATCTTGACTTTTTTTTACCTGGTCATACGTTTAGGACCAATAATACGACTTTAAAGAAACTCAATGTTTAGTGGGATAACCAAAACATTTTATTAAGGCTACACGTTCGTTTGGAATTTCTTCTTATACTTCATTTTGCAGCGTCAAATAATAGAATCCTATTTTAGTTTCGATTTTCGTTTTTACCTCACTCCATAACATTTCAATAGGACTCAAATCAGGCGACTGAGAAGGCCATTTCATAACATTAATGTGATTTTTTCGGAAACCGCTCTTTAACGGTGTTGCTGGTATGTTTCGGAGCGTTATCCTATTGAAATGTCCATTTCTAAGGCAAATTGTCATCAATATAAGGCAACACAGTATTTTCAAGAATGGATTTATAGATGTAGCGATCCATGTTTGCATCAATCAATTTAAAGGACCTGTTCCATACCGAGAAAAACACCATTAAGTCACCACCTTGAAATTTGACGATAGGTTGAAAGCAGCATGGGTTATGTTCTTCTTTTCGGCTCCTTACCGAAAAGACACATTTTGCCATTGCTGATTTGTCCAGTTCAAATGAGCACGAGCGAATGGAGAAAGATGAATGGTGTTCTCTTTTGTAGCAAGCCATACTGGTTCAATCGTCGTCTGATGGTCATATTGCTTACAGATGCCATTCCCAAACTTTGTAAACTCATAATTTTTGCAGTCTGATGACGGTCACTTGCTGCTAAACCGTAGTTATGGCGGTCAGTTCTTTCATCTGTTTTTCGAGATCTACCACTTTTTAGTATTGGTCTTTGAAATCCTTTGTTTCGTGTACAGTTGAATGGCACGTATACATGATATTTTACTTAAGTTCAACTGTTTTGTAATTACCTGAATAACTTAGTTCAGGATCTCTTAACTGTTTCACCCGTAATCGAGTTTCTGCAGTACTATTGTTTGTTTTTCCCATCTTTAAAGGACTTTAAGTTACATTGAAAAATATAAAAGATAAATTTTATACTTCTCACCTTATGAACATGAAATAACTTCTCGGTATGATCGACTTCTTTCATCAGCTCTAAACTTTTGTCCACCCCATAAAAATGGATCTAATATTTCATGAGAAAATTTACATAACCTTTATAATAACTTTCTGTAGAAATGACAAGTAGCAATTGCATTTGACGAATCAAATCAAAAATTTATTCAGAAATACCCTTTTATTTTGAATAATGTGGAAAATATATTCTACACACGATGTCCTAAACTTTTAGCCACCACGTACATGAAGACATAAGTGACAGTTAGCATATCATCTTACTTTTCGCGTACCGTTTTTAGATGATCTTGCAACAGTATGTTGACTATAAGTCACTGAAGAATGAGAAACTATTTTGATAATTTGATATTAAGATAATGAAAAGTAATGAGCACTTTTGCATGATAAATAATATTTCATTTATAAATTTAGTTTTATGCATTTCATATGTAATAAAGTCTCCTATTTTAAAAAATATTTCAGAAACATTTCCCCTAACATCAGTTCAATCTCTCGAAAATCGTTGTGGAGACCGTTTGTGCCTTAAAAGCCATCGTGTTCCTTCTTTTTTCCCCCTTGCTTTCTCCCTCTTTTCGCAACCGATTTCCAAATAGCTTGAGCGCAATGGGAGTGACATGGACGGATTAGTTTAAGAGCGGGAGGAAAAAGAAGAAGGCGGGTGAGGGTTGTTCGCCAAATGGCAATGATGGAACTTCTTGAGCCGCTGCGATAAAAACGACAACACGGGATGCGTACAAGTTGGAGAACGTTTGGCGTTCGGCGGGGGTTCCTTCGGGTGGCTCCAATGGACCCGACATGATAGCGAACGCCTTCAAATTGGCGCTTGCCTGATTGAATTCGGCCGATAAGCGCAACGAGCTCGAAGGGGCCTCGGCGTTTACTTCCCCACCCCCTCCTCATTTTCCCTCTACCCCCTTCCGATGACAATTACTGGCCGTCCTGGTCGGCCGTGGCCCCCACCGCGTCTCCAGATTACGGGATTTGCACAAATAACAATATTTGGATAACAGCGTTGGTAACACGGTGCCGGCTTCGATCCGTAATCCCTCTGGAAAAGCCTCCAAACCCCGAGTTGCCAGTGTAAATGATATCCTCTCCCATCTTTCCCCATTTGGCGCGCTAGCCTCTTTTCATCTGCTTTCATCGGTTTTTTTTTCTCTCTTTCTTTTTGCTTTCGATGGAAAGAAATGTTTTCATAAGTAATTCAAATTGCCAGCACAAATTTTTAAGCCGACATTTAGGTTTCCTTCATTGATTCTCTGCAAGTATTTCGTCCTCGTTTGGTTTAAAGCTGTGCGGTGAAGAAACCGAACGCGAAAATATACGAAGATTCTAAATTTAAAGATTTGGTCCTTATCGTAAGTTAACTTTTTTGAAAACATGTATATTTAAAATGATTCTATGCGTCTGTTTAAATGTTTTTTTATAAACGGTAATAATCAACTAATTCAAAGAGTAATAGTTCTATTTAATGCTCACGAAAACCTTTGATGTATCTTTGCTCACTGTACATCCTATAAACGCGTTATAGTTGTTGATCTACTGTGTATTATAAATAAAACACATGTATTATAAACATGTATTATAAATAAAACAGTGAATGGATTTAACTGGTTTTGTTTTCTTTATTCGATTCCCATTATGGTTGATGAGGAACAAAATTTCAGCAGGAACAGGGAGAATTTCAATATTGTGAAAATATAGTGATCTTGGAAGTAATCTGAGATTATTTTCAAAACTGCCTCATCGTCATTTATTTGACGACTGCTTTATTATAAATTACCTGATATACAATTTTAGAGCAATTCTTCCTCTATTGAATCGCTGCTCTTAATCGGAACGAAAATTTTAGCGTTAAATTGGCTCTCTACTGTCAGATTGTATAGATGGTTTTTTCGTCTTAGAGATTTCTCCAAAATTCCAAGATTTCATGTTATTCCAGCACATGTCACATAACAGATTCTGAGCTGGGGTTTTTTAAATCTTATAATACCTTATCCAAATCCACACATGAAATAAGACTCAGAACATGGATTTCAGCTGTATCAAATTAAAGAAATCATTATCCAAATTAAAACGCATAGAAGTATGTAAATTATTAGACTCAAACAAGGTGGAAAAGCAGAGTAAAAGAACTCTGAATAACAACTAAAATTTCTGTTGTCCACCTTGTGTTGTCCAGGGTAATTTGTCTTTCTCTTTTCTGCATGTCCTTCTTTAGACTCAAACAAGAAATTTTAATTAAAAAATCCACTATTTCTATAAAACTTTCTAATTGACACAATATTTATTGCTTTCTCTTAATGGACTCCCAATAGGCTATTCATTTTTGATGATATATTTCTTTGCTGACAAAGCTACCATCTTTGAGAAAAATTTATAAAATAAAATTTCCTATCGAATTTTTAATACAGAGAACCTATATAGGGTGTTTCAAAAAAAGTGTAACGACCAAATATCCCAAAAACCGTTACTCCTATTAAAAAATAGTCTGTGCAGTTATATAGCATGTGCCGAATTTCTTAGTTGGTTGGTTTGTTTGGTATTAACCGCATTTTCAACTGCCATGGTCATTTCAGGACGGCGTTATAGGGGCCGCAAATTTTGCCTCGCAAGGGTTCTTTAACGTGCAGCCGGCAAACGACTACACGGGACCAACGGCTTTACTTCCCTTCCGAGGGAAGTGCGTGATCTCAGGATTTCCCCCCTGAAAAAATCCTCGTCGTCCTCGGCCGGGGTCGAACCCGCGTCCTCGGGCATTAGAGGTGATCACGCAACCACTGAGCCACAGAGGCCGATCCGAATTTCTTGGTATTGTTAAAATTCATGTACGGCGCCAATTAAGGGGTCACATGATTTTTATCTCGGAAACCCAAAGAGATAAAGAGAAACTTGCAGAGCATCGTCGAATTAGTCTGAAAATCATCATTCCAGAACAGCTTTATCTGGCTAATGTTTGAAAAAATTTGAGACAAACATTTTGTGAAATTCTAAATTTCAAGACTTTCATGAATTTGAAATACTGCAAAGCATAATATAAACATAAAGTTACAATGAGAAGTCAAATCACAGAAAATATTAAAACTGATGTCCATCGGATGCAATACCTAAGAGAAGTCGTTCGTGGAAAGTAGCATACATATGGGTAAGAATTCCTGAAATAAGCCCCTTAAAATAAACATGTCGTGAAATTTAAAACTTTTATTTGGTAGTATCTAATGGAGTATTAAAATTCTCAAAATATTTTTGAAAAATTTCCATTTGTTAAAAAGTTATAAACAAATAGATTTTTTTTTCATAATGTGGAAGACCTCTCTGGGTTAGTCAGGCTTCTTGCCCATTTCAGTGTATTTCATGTGGAATATATTCTGGAAGGGTGAGACCCGTGTAAGCACTGCTTACGTCCCACCTGAAAAAATGTATACTTCACTGTTCGATTGTCGATAGTCGCACAGCATGAGTAGCGGAAGAATAGAGATTTTTGGTTTTAGCCTACTATGTCCATGTCCACATTCTGTCAAGGTATGGTTTTCTTTCTTTCTTTCTTTGACACCCATTTACATAAAAAATTGCAATTTGGAATGAATAATGCTCTAAGGAAATACTTTTTTCACTGTTTCGTTTGAGCCTGTGAGGTCTGAGTTATAGAAGTTTGTTCGAGCGTATGGTATAAAAGTTTATAAATGAGCATATTTCTATTGGCCCTCACTGAATTCCCGTTAAGTATTGCGTATGAATATTGTTGGAATGGACGATGTGAGGGGCTTTAAGTGATTGACTTTCATTTTTGGGGATGCAAATTTCCATGTGCCTTAGCAAAAATTTTAATTATTATGTAGCGAAAGCATAAGGGTACTTAAGGATATTGGTATTTCCATATTCGTCTGTATCCTTCTTATACTCGCTTTTCTTTAACCTAGAAGTGTGAAGGTTTATAATGAGACGCCTCTAGGCAAGATCTACACTACTATGAAGTTTAAGCCAGATCTGTCCATTAGGTTGGAGTTATGGAAACCAATTTCCTTGAAGACATGCTTTCGCCTTCCTAAAGCTTCTTTGTAAGGGGCACTAATACGATTTCTACCATTCCTCAATCACTGTAAAGAAATTGTTACTCCATTAATTATAAAGGGTGTTTACTAAACATATGGCAAAAATTTTAGGGGGTGGTTCTTTGGTGTATTTTAAGAATCTTTTGTCCTTTGATGATATTCGGAAAAGGTATTTCGACAAAAACAACACTGAAAGCTTTTAACAACAAACTGATTACTAAAAACGGCTGTTTTAGACTTATGCTACTAAAACACGAAAGCCGAGATACGAAGCAAGATTCGACGTTCAGAATTCGACTCACTGCAACAACTGAAAGGACTCGCAATCGAATGGGAAGAAAACTGGACGTCAAGAAATAAACGAAACCCAACCCCGATAGCACCTCTCAGCGAAACCAGCCCCAACCCACGGCTGTTTTTTTGCACTCACACAAGATTACGGAGGGTTGATTCAGATAAAATGAGACGACTTTAAACGCCGCGTATGACCTTGACGGAATGTGATTTGCATGACTCGTCCACTATTCATGGGGATTAGCTTTGTATACACTTGCTGCTGTTATTTGGGACATTTCGTTCTGAAACATGGCTTCCAAAATCACAGCTTTTTGGGAAGGGTATATGTTTGGCCTTTCCGACGCTAACTTCAGTCTTTCGTGCATTGTGGAATTATGCAAACGAAATGGTATTGTTGTATCCAAAGCTACTGTAGGTCGAATAATCAAAAAGAACAAATTGCGACCATCTAATGAACGTGGACGAGCAGAGAAGCAGACCAGAAACAAACCCCAGCCAACACGCCCAGCTCAGGTGATGCGAGAAATCCGGTCTGAAGTGCTGAAAGAAAACCCCCCCCACGCTGAGAAGTCTAGCCTAAAGGAAAGGTATTTCACAGGCAACAGTCTCCAGAATAATTCATGACAATCTTGGGAGCGACGTCATAAAGCGCGCGGTCACAGACTGTCGGCCAGGCACGTGCAGGAACGATTCACCAACGCCAGAATACTGTATGAAAACCATCTTGCAGGTGACCGATGGAAGTGGGTTGTCTCCTTGGATGAAGCTTGGGTGTACCACGATGACACCAACAAACCCAGGGCAATTACTATCGCGAAAGAGGGGGCAAGGCCAGGTCCGATTTTGTCCGAAGGTGCAAGGAAAAGTTTTCAAAGGGCTTCATGGTGGTTGCCGGATATTGCTCACGTGGACTGCTCACGATTCGTCGAGTTCCTGGAAACTGTAAAATTAGTGCAGCTTACCTCCAGAGTAATGTAATGGACCACATATATCGGCAGGATATCCCACGTCTGTACCCTGGTGAGCAATCAAAAGTTTGGATCCACATGGACAAGGCATCAAGCCACAATGCCAAGTCATCTGTGGCTTACTACAGGAAGATGGAACAGGAAACGGGCATACGAGTTATTCCCTTCTCTCATGTGTCTGTAAAATCTCCTGACGCATCACCGATGGATTTCTGTGGTTTTGGTCTCCTGAAACGACGTCTCGGAAGTCGCCGACCAAGAACCGTTGATGGGCTATGGAAAGTCTGTCAGCAGGTGTGGAACGAACTTCCCATGGAGTCCCTCAAACTCAGCCTACTTCAGTGGAAATTACGGTGCCGGGCGATAGTCCAACAACGTGGTTCTCACATCGAACACAACCGATGGTGGCGCCATGGTATTACACCATCGTAACAGAACTGCAAAGTCGTCTCATTTTATCTGAAACAACCCTCCGTAGTGCAGATATTGAAAACACTATCAGTTTACTCGTGTATTTTGATACGTAAAAGAAAATGTAGAAGATTTGATAAATTAGATAGTTGATGGGTGTAATGCAATAAGAAACAACCCTGGTGTTTTTGAAAGAGTTCCGCAGTCATTGAGTAGAAGATTGGATTCATGCATCATAGCTGGTAGTAGTCATTATCAGAAGTTATTGTAGATTAACAAGCTTTACGTGTAATATTAGGTAATAAAAGATTGTTTTTGTTGAAAGCCCTTTATCGCCCTGTGTATCTATGAAACAAAACGGAATTGCTAAAATCATCAAAGGACAAAAAAAATTTTTATAACCCAAAGAAACCCCCCATGAATTTTTGCCTTATGTTTAGTAAACACCCTGAATACACAGAGGAATTATTATAAACCTTTCGTTTCTGAAAATTTAGTAATTCATTTCCTTTTAATGAAAGTTTAATTATTTTTATCTTAACTACATCTATCATTCCATAAATTTTATATAATGTGTCTTATGTACCCATTGAAATGGATTTCATACGCTCGCAACTCATTAGGGTGCGGAGAAAAAGAAGTTCACGAATGAAAAGCTTTTTTGATTGCTTCTTTGTAGAAAAAAAAAGCTTTCAAATTTTTAAAACGACGAACATTTGAAGAACATGGCTAGAGTTGAAGCTATGATTGAAATGGATTAAAAAAGTTAATGGATTTTTGGTTCTAATTCTTGTCTTCGTCACCTTCGGCATCCTCATTTGAATTCAGGTAAAACCGGGCATAGGGGAAAGGGGGAAATGGAAAAGGGGAAAAGGGGCAGAGAAGAGTGCATCAGTCTCCCAAAAGATAAATATAATTACGTATAACACACAACTAATGCAATTTATTCGATTGATTGTAGAAAAGGTCGTTTTCATGAGAGACTTTTCATTATCACTATGACAACCGATCGAACACGGTACGTAATTCACGAGACTGAATGATGAACGTGCACGGACTGCATGCTCTACTTTTAATGGGGTTCGATTTGTTATTTTGTTGGTCGAGGGGGTGTATATTTTTTTAAAATGTCGCTGAATCGGGAAAACACGTGAAATATTTACAGAGCCTGATGAAAGAGCAGTGTCCTCCTCCGCGTTCAGGGAACAATTTTTGAATCGCGAATTTCTTAAATAAGTTATTCTACAAACTTTTGCTTTCCTCGAGTAGAGGGCGCCTTTTCATCTCAAATATCGAAATCTGTCCACTCCTCTACTCTGGATAGGACCAAATCCCCAGCGGGCAGCAAACACGTCTACACAAGCATTTAAAAAATACATGTCGGCAATGCATTCTTCGCTAGATGCACTTTTACTCGTATGGAATATGGATGAAGGCTAAATAAATATTCAAAATAGGTAGATGAAGCCGATGGTCGCATTCAGATAGCTATTTCTATGACTCATAAAGGAAATAACTAAAAATAAATGGTTGTTTCTAGATTTTATATACAGGAATTTATTAGTTCTTTGGATCCTTCGGAGTATTTCATTTATAGAAGACCATAAGCGTAGGGGTTGCGATAAGATAATGGGATATCTTTGCGTAAAGATACTGAGATAACGTTGCAATAACGTACATCCAACAGTGGTTTTTAAAGTATAATTCCTTATAATATTTAATGAAATTTAAGTAAAAAGAAACAAAGTTAAAGAAGACTTCATGTAACATTTAAATGCAAAATAATAACAAAAAATTGTAGAACACTTTACTTCCAAATGCTTTACTTTAGCCTCTGCTTACCAATTGATATTATAATGTGAAATTGCCCTAAAACAAGTCATTTTACTAAGAAATTCTTTTACATCCATCCTTTGCATAATTCTTAGTTACATATTTAGGTCTTGAATTAAACTTGCCATAGCGTTAAACTCTCGGAATGTTGTGTTAACAAGTTAGTGCAACACTATTATTTCATTGTGTGGTATGTATAAATGGTAATGTTGTACTGTATATAAAACCTTGTAAGAAAAAATCAAAAAATGGTTCAAATTTTAGGAATTTCAAGATATCAGTCGCTCAAAGGAGCAGAAACAAGAACGAAAAACTTCTTAACGCTTCCATCACTGCTCGTTTGCCGTCAGTTTCAAAAGTTAATAGGCTAGATTAAGTTAAACAATGCAAATTCTATCCTAAAAGCCAGAATTACTATTTCGATTGCAAATTATCTCGACGTAAACGTGATGGAAAGGTAGATTTGAAATAGGTAGATATAAGGATTCAATTTTAAAACCGTTTAGAAATGCTAAATCAGAATACTGTCTGTTTTAAATCAAATTTTAAAATGAACCAAAATGTTGTAGTCCATTTAATGGGATATCAAAATAAACTAGAGCCCCAGGTTTACGAATTCCAGCGGTTCATCAGAATTATTTCCAGAAAGTTTTACAGTCAAAATAAGTCTCGAAAAGCTAGAATTTACATGTTTTTACTGAATTTATTGAATTTTGAAAATGATGAAAAGAAAGCAGTGATAGTTTACCATGTATTGTTTCTGCTCCTTGCGACTTACTTAGGGGTAAAAACCAAGTTTAGTTTTTGCTTTAGAGCTATTAAGACAGGCTATAATAGGTCTTTGTACATATGGAAGTCCTTTTCGCATTCTAGAAAGGCTTCATTTTACAAACGACATTTCGTTTTTCGGTATTCTTCTAGTTCATCACGATTCAGTCGAAAAAGCCCATGCAGACAACAATGACGTCACAAATTTATCCAAGCTAGTAATATCGAATTTTATGAATTTGAAATAAATAAATAATACATATATCAAACTCATTTCATCTGGAGAATTTTGAAGCACCAGTGTTCTTGAAGTAAAGTTATTCAATTCATGGAGCATCTTTTTTTTTTTATTATTTATTTAATTTTTTTTTACCAGATACTGTAGCCGTGCCAAAAGTCCAGTCCCTTCAAAGCAATGGACAACACCGAATTGGTTCATGTAATATCGCAAACATTCTGTGGCTGGATTTTATATAAACACTTATCTGCTGAATGCATGTCAGAACGGTTCTTTACATTGAACAATTACGATGGAATGGGGCATGAGAGAAACCCGTATTGCAGTAATCGCTCATCACAACTGCAACAAGTCAGCAAAGGAAATTTTCATGCTGCTTAAACCTCTAATATTGGCGCAAAAATTTGTTTATCATACTATCAAACGATACAATGAAATCTCGTGTGTCGATGACAAAGCGAGAAGCGGTTATCGGTCACTTATGTTTATTTTTGGTGTCCCTTTCGATTTTTCCTTTTTAACACATAAATGATGACCATATCCACACCAGTAAGAAATCATTCGTTTGCCAATGGAAGGAATGTTCAAGGGAAGAAAACCCCTTTAAAGCCAATGGACTGGTCGAAAGAAAAGCTGCTGAAGATACTAGATGATATCCATCAAGAAGACTTGCCCAAAGCGCTTGGTGCTTAGCAGTCAAATACAGTGAACACTGACAAAAAGTGTGCACGAAACTGAAAATCCACACATATTTTAGTGTGTTTCTGTGAAAAGCAGGAAAATTTGGCAAAATGTGTGCACATAACTAGAAATCCACTCTTTTTGGTGGTTTTCCGCAGTTCAAGAACTCCTGCAGACATTAAAGCGGTGCGTGAGAGAATTCGACAAAATCCCCTCCGCAAACAGAAAATCTTGCCATGGGAGATGAAGATACCAAAAAGAACGATGTCTGAGATCATCAAGCAATACCTTGGGCTTGGGACTTATCGAAGACAGATCGAACAACGCCTAAAAGCTGCTTTACGTGATATCAGGACAACAAGATGCAAACGCCTGCTTCAACGGCACGCAGATGGAGGACAAATCGTCGAATCCTTTTTACGGACGAGAAATTTTTTACCGTTGAAGTAAAGTTCAATAGAAAAAAATGACCGTCTGTGCGCTCGGAGCTCTCAAGAAACTCTGAGAAGATTCCGAAAGTGTAGAGAGGCCATTACCAACACTTTCTAGAGAGAAGACCTGCGAACAAAAGGTGTATACATTGTTACATCATCATCAAGCGGCTATTGTTATCGCATTTCTACCAATAATAAACCCTACATTTGGCCGCTTGATGATGATGTAACAGTGTATACACCTTTTGTCCGCAGGCTTTCTCTCTAAGAGGTGTTGCCATTACCCGGCTTCGGTGAAGGATTATGTGTGTGTGTGGGGGGGGGGGGGGGGGATGGGTTATGACGGGGTTACAAAGTTGCATTTCTGTCTACAAGACGTCAAAACGAAGATTGCGAATTACCAAACGGATGTTTAAGGAGAACTTGTTACGCTCCTTAACAATACCTTTTCTCTGTTTTTTCAACAGGACACCGCATCTGCCCACAAAGCCAAAATAATACCGCGCTGGCTTCAAGAAATTTCGTTCGATTTCATCGGTGTAGAAGATAAATGTTCGGATCGGATAAATTCGTTATTCCTTGGCAAGACTATGTAAATATTCGGCATTGTCTTTTAAAACAGCGCCCAAGGCACGTGCTTTTTTATTCGGTAATTGTCAGTTATTCGTGCTGACCTCTTGGATTAACTTCGAGTTATTACCGAAATGAAAATACCCGTACCCTCAATGTCGTCCATACACTTATTTTTTCTTAATTTTCGTTAAGTTATATCCCATATTTATCCAAAAAAGTGTCCCAAAATGTTATAATCAGTTTGTTTTTTTCTGGTTAACATAAACGACAAAAGTCAGTACTAGTTTGACCACAGCTAAAAGGAAATATAGTTCAGTACTCCTTTGGAATGACTGGAAACCAAACACAATGAGGAATCTTTTATGAGTACATTTCACCAAAAAACTAAACAGTTTTAATTTAGTTGTTTTAATTAAGAATTAAATAATTATTTATTGAAGTAAAATAAATATCTACTTTACTGGTCAATTCCTTTATGGGTTTGATTTTATTTGCCAACATCACTTTTAGATATCTATTCTTAAGGGTGAAGAAATAATTTCTTCACTAAGAATATCGTTATCAATATATAATATCTATCCTTTAAGTCCCCACAAGAATCTCGGGGTTATCTGTGGCTAAATTGTTTTTATTAATTTCATTTTAGGTTCATTATTTCTAAGTAAATAGATCAGATTCACCAATAATGAAATCGTAAACCCCCTGTGCTTAATGAGGGCTAACCTTGTTTAATGTAGAACTTATTAAAGAAATTTAAAGTTATTATGTAATATTAAGCCCAAAAAACATACCTTCATGCTCCTAATAATAACTTAAAATGATCCTTCTTATGTTTGCAACATTTCAGATGATAATCGAGAAACTATTATTTAAAACATTGCTATTAAAAAGCAAAACTTAAACTCTCAAAACTTTATTAATCTACCTATCATGTTTTTAGAGAATAATAATTACCCCACATTTATTAAATGCTTTTTTTTTTTCAATTATCTTCGCCATCACAAATCTAAATAAAGATGTGTGGGTTTTTTAATTAAAATCAAAATGATGCATTTTTCATTCAGATTTCAAAATTAATTTTTCAAACATTTTTTATACTCTTCACGATGAAGATAGCTTTCCAAATAGAATCAGGCACAGAGAGCTTAAACCGTTCGGAGTAAATGTAGCCCCAAATTTCCTTCTCTTTAATCTCTTTACTCGCCTTAACGAAGCGCCCCGGTTGTCTGTACAGATGAGTCGAATGTCAGAGAGAATTAGGCCTAAGAAAGGGTTTTTAATTACCTGTAATTGCTAAACCCCATTCTTCCATCTTCTAGCATTCTTCGCGCCTCAGATTTCAAATGTTGTAAAACGAAACGCCGACTAATTACCAAAAAAGGGGGAGAAAAAAAATAAAGGAGTTGAAACCCGAATGGAACTTTTTCGTGATTTACTCGCCTATTTTGCACGCACTCTTAAACTTTTAAGATTTTCCCGAAGTTTGCCCTTCCGAAACTCCAATTTCCTCTTTTCTCTCCCAAACCTATCTTCTCCCAGACCAATTTTTCATGACATTTTTTTTTCTAATTTAATCGGAGTTTTCAGCCTCGTTTAAGGGTGAGAAAAATTATTCAAAAAAACTTTCTTCTAACATCAAACGAGTTTTATTTAAATTTTTCTTGTTACAAACACTTTCACATTTTTCCTCATTTTCTAAATTTCCTACGGAATGTCACTTTAATAAAAGCCCGTTTCCCAATGCGAATTTTTTTTTTAACTTTCCATTTTTCTTTTCTTCCTCCTAAGTTGTCTCCAAAAGGAGGAACGGAAATCAGAAGTGTAGGGGAGGGGTTGAGATGGTGGGGAAATGACAGAGAAACGATCAGTTACGCTTCGGTTCAATCCCAAGCAACCGAAAAAGAGGAGGTGATTTTTATGGACCTTTCCTTAGCTCTTACAATTCATTAGCAGTGTAATTATGACGGAGCCAAGTCAGCGCTATCCGCATCCAGCGTTTTCCCCCCCAACCCCGGACATTTTTTTCCGGAGTGGCTAAGAGTTCATTAGATGGAGAAACGAGAGATCAAGTCACGTTTTTTTATCCATAACACTCCCTCTTACCCTTACTCCTCCCTCCTTGATAACGGATGGGTATTGGAAAATTAATTGCCCACGAAATGCTATCAGTGATGTATCGATTCATAAAAGAGAGAAACGGTGAAGTCGAATTCAGATTATTAGAGAGAAAACTAACGGCGCATTTAACATAGCTATGAATGTGGAAATAACTTAGATTTTAAGCTCTTAAATGTTAAAAAAGGCGATTTTCGCTTCTTCTAAATTATTCTTCCGTCATATCATTTACTATGAAGTAACGCTTCAGTGAAACGAATCTCGATTAAGCGGATATCGGATTACATATAATCGGATTATCTGGGATTTGCACACTTGTTGACCGATGTTTAAATCTGTTTGTACAGCTTTAAAAGCTTAGTATCATTATTTTAATTCGATAGTTTTTTTTTATGAATCCTCCTGTGTAAAAGTGATACTTTTTGAGTGTACTACAATTAAACAGGTCTGCGATGATTTTATTGTCAAAAAAAAAAAGTTTCAGTGATTTATACTAACCTGAATATGATGATTTCAAATTTTAAAACCGTTTTCCGCTACCAGTTAACCCGAATATCTCGAAATCCCGGTCAAGTCAAACGAAATTCTTGGTCCAATTCTCTGAAGCCTTAATTAGTGGAAATTTCAAACCAATTTATATAAAACCGTTTAAGGCGAATCATTTTTTTTTTTAATTTTTTGAATATAATTCGTACATTTTATTAAATTGCTATTATTTTATTTAGTACAGTCGAACGCGCACATAAGAACACTGCGTCAAAGAACACTCCGCTTATAATAGCCACTTTTCATTTTCCCAAATAACTGTCTTGTTTTGTGTAATGTTCGCTTAATGATTTTTAGAGTACATGCACCCATCCGGGGCCAGTATGGCCAGAGGCCGATGAGTTAGGTCCCCGAATGGGTAATGACGACTGCTGTAAGATGGTCACAGCAGCCAGGACTGACGGCTTTACGTGCCTTTCGAAGCACGGGGATATAAAGATCGTATGGCTAGCCGTGCCTGATGTTGCTTAACTTCACAGAACTGGCGTGATCAGTGAAAGCCTACCAGGCCACAACTTATAAGAATTAATTTCCTTCTTGAGGCTGTTATAAGTGGGTTCGAATGTACATTTATTACATTTGCTATGTATTTAAATTCCGTCAGCTAATAACATTAGGAATTGGATGTTTATGTTTCAATAGCCTAGTTTTCATTCAAATACCGAATCCAGGATAAGTCGAATAGGTGGTTCGAGTTAACAGGATTAACCTGTATCGCATAAGATTAGTTCGCTAAACGACATGGTCACTAGTTTTATTATAATGGACCGTATCACACACGCCTAGGATGGATTATTATTAAGAAAATTTTCACTGATTTTTACTAATTTCAACATGCTGATTTCAAATGTGAAAAACATTTTGCAGGTTTGGGTCGCAAAACGGGACGCTCATTTTACTCGTTATTTTATGAAAATGGTCGTCGACAACTAACCTTAAGAATTGCTTAGAGCCGTTCAATACATTCTGCGTTTGTGCAGTTCATAATAAATAGTTCTACCATTTATTTATTATTATTATTATTATTTATTTATTAAAAATCTTATTTATTTTATTTGCATTTTGTTAAAAAAAAATCCTTATGTGATGGATGAAAACTGGATTCATTTTCAAAATCGGAATACCAAAATTATATTAAATCCCCTATAAAAATCTAAACCACTTTCCAAAAACTAGAATTGGCAGACCTGTGTTAAATTACAATTTTGGTAATTCTAATAAATATATGCATCATTATTTTAATGGTACTATAAAACAGGGTTACTTTGCACCTACAAAGGTGACTTTGCACCATTCTTGAAAAATGATCCAACTTTGCCTGGCAACTGTTCTAATAAATATTTCCAAACAGCTGGTAACACCTGTCAACTCGTGTATTTGAGTTACTGAAGTGTCCGCCGTTTTGGATGGTCTGTGCTAAACGTATCAAGACAAGGTAATACTTTGCTATTAGAGCACGACTTAATCGGTAGGTAAATACCGTTTGTTTATGTATAGAAATTAGTTGTTGTTGTTTAAATCATACATATAAATTTAAAAAAACTAATTGTTTATCATTATACAATCGATAGTAATTTGATGGTTGTATTCCGAGCAAAAAGGGGGCTTCTTTGCACAATCCAAAAAGTAACGCAAAATGACCCCCCAGTGGTTTTTTTTTTTTGTTTTTTTTTTTTACTTCGTTTTAGACTTAATTAATCTCAGTTTCAATCTTATTACGTTCAAAATTCAAAATTTATTGCTAACAGATTACTGTTGTTTTAGCAGAACGGTAAGAATCTACAAGCAGAAGGTAGGAGCTCGCCGATATGGAGATTGCTCCATTGAAAGTTTGGAGGAATGCCGGGAATCGATAAGAGATGAAAGATTTACTCAGCGCAAAGCTGCAGAACATTTATTAAACCTAGAAGAACAAAAAAATCATAAAATAAAAATTCATGCGTAAATTTTCTTGCTGTGGCCATTGCCATTTTCACACACTAATATATCAATAATCAAACTTGTGCATTTTTCTTGTTAACAAAATAATACCAAATTTCATACGAATTTGTTCGTTGTCATTTAAATGTCATAATTACAATGTTAAATGAATTTGTTACAATGTTAAACATTGTAGAAAAATTAAACATTGTAGCAATGTTAAGATTACAATGTTAAACGAATTTGTTACTTATCATTACAATGTTAAATGTCATATTTTGCACTTTTATGAATTTTGATTATTTTTTTAATGCAAAATAATCTACTTCCTGTGATTTCCTGTATTTCTATATGGTAACACAATAAATTTTAAGTGGGGATACTCTGGCTCAAGATTGTCATGCTTTAAAATAATTAGTACGAGGGGAGTTCAATAAGTAATGCAACACATTTTTTTTCTCGGCCAATTTTGGTTGAAGAAACTGGACATTTCTTGTGGAACATTTTCAAACATTTCCGCTTCGTCTCGTAAAGTTTCATTGACGTCTGATATGTGACAGCGCTATAGTGAGCTGTTAAAGTGGCGTCTACAATGGAGGTGCGTTCCAAACAACGGCCAGTGATTGAGTTTCTTTTGGCGGAAAACCAGGGCATCTCAGATATTCATAGGCGCTTGCAGAATGTCTACGGTGATCTGGCAGTGGACAAAAGCACGGTGAGTCGTTGGGCAAAGCGTGTGTCATCATCGCCGCAAGGTCAAGCAAAACTGTCTGATCTCCCGCGAGCTGGCCGGCCGTGCACAGCTCTGACTCCTGCAATGTCGGAACATGCGAACACTCTCATTCGAGCAGATCGACGGATCACAATCAAACACTTTTGACAGATCACCGTAAACATTCTGCAAGCGCCTATGAATATCTGAGATGCCCTGGTTTTCTGCCAAAAGAAACTCAATCACTGCCCGTTGTTTGGAACGCACCTCCATTGTAGACGCCATTTTAACAGCTCACTATAGCGCCATTTTTTTTCAGGCGTCAATGAAACTATACGAGACGAAGCGGAAATATTTGAAAATGTTCCACAAGAAATTTCCAGTTTTTTCAACCAAAATTGGCCGAGAAAAAAAAATGTGTTGCATTACTTATTGAACTCCCCTCGTATATTATGCTGTGAAATGCAACCCGCTCCTATGGTATACTTTGCACCACTTTTAAAAACTAATGAAAATTAAAAAAATATATTAATGCTTTTTATGGTAACAGAACTGCTTCACATTATCTTATAATATACCAATATCATTTTTCAAAATTCATTTTACAAATTTTCTTCTGCATTACACAAATTTTCTTTAATAAACTCTCAAAAGCGGTGCAAAGTCATTCCGTTTTACGGTATATAAGGTGGTCCAAAAATTACTTCATTAAGAAAGTTTATATTTCAGACGAAATAAGTTATATTTTAGTTACACAAAGTGATTCAAAAAGAATGGAGCAAAGTAAATTCTATTTATTCTTTTCTGACCGAACTTAAGACAACTGTAATCACATAATAAGAGAAGTTAAATATCTACGTTTTCAAATTTCACCATCATTCTGATTTTAAAACATTTTTTGTGAAGAAAATTGTATAATGCCAGAAAAATGCCAGTCAGTTGATGGAAAAATCTGATGAGTAAGGCGGATATGGCAAGCTTTCATATTCTAACTCCTTCAGTTTTTGTTTGATTAGCGTTATGAAGGTGAGCGTTGTCATGAACGGGAACGGCCCCTTTCCTATTTACAAGTGAATGGCCTTTTTTGCAAAGCTTCTGGTGAAAACCATCAAGTTGCTGAAAGTACACATAAGTTGGAGAGGTTTAATAAATTCATGATGGATCAGGTCAACTATTGACCACCAACCTATTAGCATAACCTGTTTGTCCATTTTGTTTGGAGGAGCATCACTGTCTGTCCACTGTCCTTAACGTTGGGAATTGTCATACAGGATTCACTTCTCGTCACACGTCATAATTCGATGTAAGAAAGGGTCAGTTTTAATCCGCAAATAAGTGAGGAACAAATGGACAAACGTTGTTTTCGCTCATCTCATGGGGTTTCCAGCTTTGTTGTTTTCCATCATCTCATGGGGTATCCATTTTTCCAGTTTACGCACTTTACCAATTTGTTTTAATGTTCGAAAACAGTTGTATGATCAATTCCAAGCCTGAATTCAATTTTCATAGCGTTAGCCGGGGATTTGACTTCACTCATTGATTTTATCCTAACCTAAAATGTCATTATCAACTTCCGATGAGCCTCCAGAGCGGCATTTAAATTTAAGTTAAATTTTTGAACCATCTTTGGGTCTCACCCCTTATTTTATTCACATTTCTTGCAGCCTCAGCTGCACATTTGCCGAGTTTGAACTCGAGTAACAAATATACACGAATCTGGTCAGTTGTCACGGCAGCTTCGATCAACAATAGCACAAAAATTAATCGACTGAATTGATCATGCGTGCTCAAACGTAATTGCCTATATATATGTAATTTACAACTATATAAATGTAAAGAAAAAAGCACGTGGCGACCGCGTGTCTCAGAGGAAATCATGGAGCGCATGAGACAGAGCTTTGTTCGCAGCCCACAAAAATCAACCGTTCGTGCAAGCCATGAACTGGGTATTCCGCAAAAAACAGTGTGGAATGTTTTGCAGCGGCGTTTGTATTTCAAACGCTACCGTTTGCAACTGTTACAACACCTGATTCCAGATGATTATGCCCGCCGATTGGAGTTTTGTGCCCGAATGCAGCAAGCTATGGAAGATGATGAAGACTTTGCGAGGACATTGATATTCAGCGACGAGACGATTTTCCTTCTGTCGGGAAAGGTGAATCGTCACAACGTGAGAGCCTGAGTTACTGAATTGCCGCATGTCCATATGAAGCTGGTAAAGGATTCGCCAAAAGTAAATGTCTTCTCTGCCATATCCAAGACAAAGCTTCATGGCCCCTTTTTCGTCATCGAGGTACATATGACAGGCTCCGTGTACCTGGATATGTTGCAGTTGTGGTTGTTGCCACAACTGTTTGCTGACTTCTCTACTCTTATCTTTCAACAGGAAACTGCAGCGCAACTGTCCGTTCCTTTTTCAATAGAGAACTGCTACATTGCTAGATAGGGCACGCTGCTCTGGGTGATGTTCTTCTGTTGGCATGGCCAACCAGGTCACTAGATCTCACTCCATGTGATTTCTTCCTGTGGGGTTATGTGAAGGACAAAGTTTATGTACCACCAATGACAACAACGTTGCAAGAACTGCAGGAACGCATGACTGCTGCTGTGACGAACATTGACGGAAACATGCTAGTGAACGTATGGACAGAACTGGATTAACGTTTGGATGTGTGCCGGATGACCAAGGGCGCACACATTGAACTTTTGTAGAATGTACCAGAACTTGGTGGGTGTATGTATCTTTTCATGTATCACCCGTCTTTGTACGTCGTATACTTGTAAATAAACAGTGTTTTGACCCCGATGAAATCATTTAGGCTAACCCTGTATAACTGATCATTATGTTAGATGTGAAAGGATGGGAAGTACTAGTCTATTAGGAAAGTATAAGTTGTTTCGCCAACATTTACATGAATCTCATGAAGATTTGAATGATGAATAGTGCATTTTTGGTTGGAAACTAAAGCAGCATTTTGTCTTGTCTATCTCATTCTTTTGTCCTTTACTATACAGGGTGAAAATTAATTCCACTGCCGAACTTGGTGAGGTAGTAGGGGAAAGTCGAAACAAACAACTTTTCTTTATACCAGTTTTGCGAGAAAAATTTATTTATCAACACATAACTGTTACAGCAGTTGTTCAAAGTGTTTGTGTCGTTCCACTCATGGCGGTCGTGGGAAATTGTAGAGAGCATCTTTGGTGAAAAGTTCACCAAACAAGTTCATCAGAAAACAAAACAAGTTCACCAAACGCGGGATGACGGCTACATTCCTAAGATACCAGTCGGAAAAGTGCACACTTAGTTGGTAGTCGTTGGGTCGCAAAGCCTGCACATTCTGTCCGTGGTATGGATGTTGCCCATTGTCATGCATTACGTTCCAGACAATTGTTTGACTGGTCCTCACAACATGTGCGACTGCACGGGTGCTTGTTGAGGGATCCTCTGCAAACCGTTGCAGCATATCCTCTTCCACGCGTCCTGTTCTCATATGTCTTGGAGTTTTGCTGCAACTATTCTGTGTTGGTAAATAAATTTTTCTCGCAAAACTGGTATAAAGAAAAGTTGTTTGTTTCGACTGTCTCTACTACCTCTCCAAGTTTGGCAGTGGAATTAATTTTCACTCTGTATAAAAAATTTCTAATTTTCTATATTCATTTGATATTCTTAATAATATTGCTTTAATATAATGATAATTTTGGTCTTTTCACTTCTTGTCTAGTAAATACTTTTATTATTAATAAGCGCAATTACTTTTATTTAGCGCAAGACAATCTGTTTTTAATATTTATATTGTCCGTGTTCATAATAATTTTAAAAAATTTTCTGCTTTTTCTTTTTAATTTCTTCCATCGAAATTTTCCGTATAACCTTTCGCTGTATGTCTATTTAAAAAAAAAAAGTTGAACTGAAAGGTAAAAAAAAATTACATACGGAAATAAAGCCCACGTCGGGTGTATTTTTTGCCCCTCTTCTCTTAGTTCAATTTTGAGCTCCATTTCAAACCGGAAACTGGCCAATTTCCTCGTACCGAGTTCAACTTTCCATCAATCCTCTCATTTGTTTGCAACATGCGAAATGAATACGATCCTTTTTTATTATTATTTTTAATCAGGAACTTTCATTAGGAAAAAAAATCTTTACGTTTCTTCTTATAAAGTTTACATTATCGACTGAAAACAATTTTGATCGAAAACCTTTTAACCTTTTTAGATAACATAAAAGTAACTTAGGCTACTCAAAACTTACGAAGTCGCCTTCAAATTTTTTTAACAGTTTTACCTCAGCATCAAAAAGAGATCAGGTAATACCAGTAACAGAATTTTTAAAAAGTTGATTACATTAAACGTATTTAAAAAAGTAAGAGAAAATAATGGAAACATTCCGTATTACTCGGAATTAACTATCTTTTTTTTTCTCTATGTGATGTGTATTCTATTCACCTTGTAGCAAGCATTAATACATTTGTTGTTATCATGCTATTTTGGTGTTCATTTTTAAGTGCCGATTTTTGGTCTCCGTCTAGCCGATACATTCGTGACAGAAACATCCACTTTATTAGGTACTAGCAAAGGCACCCAGCATACATCCACGCCAGTTTTGAAATTCATGAGAGTACATAGCCTTTTGATAAATACAGGATGGAAGTGTAAAGCTGAACGACAGAGACAGACGGGTATTAAAGAGAGCTTGTGACCTGTAAGAAGAAAAACTGCTACTGAGCGTCCACCGATATTGCGCTGATTTGACGGTAATACCACTAGAATAGGGAGAGCAATAGGCCTAAACAACTCGAAACAGAAAAAATAATGACATCCAATGGGTGCTTTCCTTAACGATATATGTTTTCATAAAAATTACTATTGTGCAGGATAAAAGTTCAATCATAAAACTAAGCAAAACTGACGCTTTTATGGGTATGTCGCAAGTAGACTAACTACGAATGTAGGAGTATTGCCAAGGAAACCGTGGCCGCACATATAACACTGATTTCCAGGATCACTGTACAGATTGGACGAAGAATATTCTAGATTACGGGAGTCGATGCCCTGCTCTGATATTACTGATGACTGGACCTAGGCAAGTGACGAATACATCAAAATTGGATTTCTGAACAGTGTTGCCGAATAGATTACAGTTGTGCTCAGATATACTGGGAGTCCCAGAATTCCATCCCAAACTACTAAACGAGGTACAGAGAATGCAGAAGTATTCTTTTCGTCAATAAACTAGTGGTCTAAAATGATTCTGCGACCAGATACGATACATTTTTTATAAAGGGACGTCGCCTACCAAAATGAATGGACATACTATTTTTTTGTGATGTTCGAATAAATCTTCCATCACATATTTTTTTCTTTCCCCTTTTATTCAAAAAACTGATATTTTATCTGGTTTTCAGCCATTAAAGTTGTTTTATACTACAATTTTTAATAATCTATTATCATTTTATTTCTCTTAGATTTTTTCTTTTGCCCGGGTAATATTATTAATAATTTTTTTTTGACATTTTAAGACAGTTGAAAATGAAAGTTTTTATATCATTACTTTTCTGGCTGTTTGTCATTTAGAGTGTTTTCCTTTGGAGTTTTATACATTGGGCAGAATACAAAATAATACAATTGGAATAATGCTATTATATATGTACACATTTTTCTAATAACATTTCCCTTGATAACATTTTTTTGAGTAATATTTTTCCTCTAGTAATATTTTTCTTAGCAATATTTGTATAAGGACCTTCTGAGTTTTTGAATTTCCAGTAATCTGATTAGATTATGTTGGGTATAATTTTTTTCTTAGAAAGCTTTGTATGATTTTATCAACAAAGCTTATATGATACACTGATTGTTGTCATTTCTTTAAAAGTTGTTCTCTATTTTACATAATTATGCTCTGAAGTGTGCTTCTCCATTGTTGCCGCGTGCTAGCCGTGTGCTTCTGGACTGTTTCCCAAGGAGTATAAATTTATCAGCTTTGGAAAAAATTTTCACTACTCCCCCAGCCATGATATTTGTATGAGGCTCTTCCATCTGCTTTAGCCAATAATGTGTAGCGTGTACTGCGCCCCCCCCCCCCCCATGTCTCCTGGGGGAGGTCTTTCTTCCTCAGAACTTTCACTTTTACCATCATCACCATGGAACGCATTGTGATGATGATCGCCGACGGTCCATTTACCGCCGGTGCATTCATGAAGGGGTTGTATGCCCGTACAAGCATACCCCCGTCGGGTTTTCCCGCTGTTTCGGTCCTGCAAAAGCTTTCCTCCACTGAGTGGAGGATGCTTTGCAGGAACCGAAATGTTGCTGAGCGGATAGTAGAATCTGACCACGTCAAAGTTGGCCAGACTACTATCCACTTGTTTCATGCAGATCCCGGACATCTCACCGTCCATGTCCGGGGTGCCTCGCCGCTGATGGCGGAATCATATCTGAAGGACTACATGTCCGACTACGGGGAGGTACTACGAGTGTTCTACCCAGAGCACTCCGACTCCCCCCTGCAGAAAAATGGTGACATTTTGTTGGACATGCGCCTTCAGAAGGACATTCCTGACTCCCTTTTCTTGTACGGAGAACGTGTCTTCGTGTTCTACAAGGGCCAGAGGCAGTGCTGCTGGTACTGCAAGAAGTCCTCCCACGTCCGGAAGGACTGTCCTCTCCTGAAGAAGTGCGACTTCTGTAAGAAAATCGTGGGCAAATACCATCAGTGCCCGGAGAGGACAGGTGCACCACCAGCAGCCCCAACGCCACCGCCTCGAGGGATGTCGTCCCAGCAGCCAGCAATGATGACTTTACCGGCCAAGTCAACTGAGCTTAGCAGAGTGACTATGTGTCGTCCTACACAGAGGATATCGAAGGCGGCCCCGCTATCGTCGCCTCCTCTTCACCGAGGAAATCGAAGACGGCCCCACCATCGTCGCCTCCTCTTTCACCGAGGATATCGAAGGTGGCCCCACCACCGTCGTCTCCTCCTTCACCAAGGAAATCGAAGACGACCCCACCATCGTCGCCTCTTCCTACGACTCCTGGGAAGGAGATGTCGCCTCCCCCTCCTCGGCCTCGTGTGGTTCAAGACATTGTTCCTTCTCGTCCACCTTCGCCTGATGTTTCCCCGATGTTGGAGGACTGTCACTCTGCAGAAGTCATCTTAGACGATTCGTTGTGCTCCGAGTCGGTGTTTGCTGCGGAAGAATTCCTATCTCTTCTTCCACCTGCGCTTTCATCGGCATCGCAGCCTCTGCGAATTGCCTGTGCCCCTGCGCCTGTGAAGATTTCTTCATATACTGGGACCTCCAAACCATCAGCGCCAGCTCAGCGGGATCTTCTTGCGACGCCTAAGAGCCCTCGCAAGAAAAAGGCCCGACGTCATCGTAGCAAGAGGGACGGGATTCTTGTGTCCTCTTCATCTGAAAGAGACAGCTGCGCAGACCATCATCATCGCAGCCCCTCTTCCTCTTCGGGACGTGCTCGTTCCCCTAGACGGAACACTTCTGAGCGTCCTCCTTCGTCGGTGAAGCTCAAGTCTCTTTCAGATACAGGTCAGCCTCCGTCAGCTTAATTTCGCAGTGAAGATCTTTTCCCTAAACGTTCGTTCCCTTGGTTCGTCCTTCAAGCAGTCGGTTTTGTCATCATTTATTGCCCTGTAGAGGCCAGATGTCCTTCTACGTTGGCCATAGGAGAAAATGGAAGGAAAGCCGAGAAGAGAAGCAGAAAAAAGATGTTCATTATGTTACAATGAATAAGGTGCTTTCTGCGAACTCAAGCAGAGGAAACGAACGAGGGAGAGGCAGGCGGGGCTTCGGAAAAGTGAAGAACGCGGACGTCTCGAGCGTGAGCGTTTCCGACCGGCCCATTCGTCCAGAAATTGAATCTCCGGCCCGTGACTTGAAAGGACAGCTTTTCCAAGACATTTCTCAGGCAAGTGACTTTAATATTAAATTATGGAAACGAACATTCGTGAACTCTAACCGAGGTTATACCCGCCGACGAAGGACGCCCGCGCGAGGTCGACGAACCCGCCTTCAGCTGTGCACTTCGCCGCCAGATTTCGAAAGGAGGAATTACGGGAGGATTCCGACGCTGCCCGCGGAATCGACCAGGGGTAGTGACCTGCCTTCGCTGGACGACGGACCCGAGCCCGTCCAGCCAAACTTCGTAAGGGTAAACGACTGCTCTCACTCCGACGCGATGTCGAGCCCCGACGACGACGCCTTCTGCTCATCAGCCACCGAGGACCACGTCGCGAGAGATTCGACGGGCCAAGAGAACGACGTCCGAATTCCGACTCGCCCTTCGGCGGAGGAGGAGCTGGACCATATTACGCTAGCTACGACTGATTCAGTAGCTCGACGTCTGCAAGCAACGCAGCGAGCCTACCGAGCGTCCCAGACCTCTCTTATTCGGACACGGATCGCTTCGCGAGCGCGCGCCAGGCCGAGATCTCGAGCTGCGAGCCGCGCTCGGCTTTAGCGTCTCCGGCACAGGGTACTGTAGACAATATTCATTAGTGGCTATGGCTAGTGGAATTAAGAACGCTTAGTTTCTTTAAGTTGAGGAATAATCTTTCTCCTTAATCCAATCTGTCCTCATTAAGAATTGAAAGCAGTTTAATTTCCTTGCTTCAGAAACTTTAACTTTTTGTTCTTTATTGGGTCAACTAATGTGTTTATTTACTATATTTCACAGTACTGGGCAACGCTCCAATTAACCCTCAGGGGTCGTCGCCTACTTCAATAGCGGTGACAATCAACCCCGGAACCCGACGCCATTGGCAGTTCCAGCAAATATCGATTGAGGCCATCATCCCGAACAGGACTAGAACATATTCGATGTTCACGGACAATCAACATTTTTCATATAATTTTGTCGAATATTTAAATGAATGAAAATTTTTACATTTGCTTGTAAAAGTTCACCATCAAGTGCATTAAACGTAATGATTTCATTAACTCAATTTTTCGTCCCTCTCCCTTCTCTTTACACGACTAGTGATAATTTCTAATTATAGTACGAATTTCATTTAGGTCAATTTAAATTCATGAAATTTAAAAATAACAAATTCAAGCAAAGTTCTAAAATGTTAACGTTAAAAATAAATAAAGATCATTATTTTAAGACGTTACACTTTCACGATTTTCATTTATCCCAGTAGCTTTAACATCAGATAAACCTCGGCTTACATAAGAGAATCTACTCGAAATGACGACCACCAGTCTCAACGCAGGCCGCACATTGCCTAACCATTGACCAACTCAAAAGTGTGCTGCGTCATGAAATGGCATAGCTGTGCCGCGAAAAAGAATTTATTATAGAAAATATTAGCGCCGCAATATTCCCCATGATAAAAAAAAAAGTGCAATGAGCCAAAAAAGTTAGAGAGCCCCTGCATTGAACGATTCGCATGTTCAAACCTTCCGGGCATCTCTCGCTGCAGCAGTTTCCATGTTTCCGGAAGATCTTCCTTTCACTCGACTGGGGTTTCATACACCATGCTCTTTATAAAGCCCCACAGGAAGAAGTCCATACATATCATCAGGTAACCTTAGTGGCCAGTTAATGAGACTGACCCGTTAGTTTGGAAATCTGGCAACCAGGTAATCACGTGGAGAAACGTTCCATCATGTTAGAAGAACATGTCTCGGCGAACCATCAATCGTACGTCCTCCAAAAGTGAGGGCAATACGTCTTCATGGAAAATGCGGTAGTCATGTCCTTAGGCAAACAGGAATTAATTACTGGTCAATGAGCTGTTTATGAATAATTCAAGCCAGACGTTAACAGTGCACTTAATATGCACAAACAATTTGTGACTTAGAGAGGTTTTCTCGTGTAAACAGGCCTTCATTAGTAAACAGAATATGTTTTGAGTATGTATGTTTGGTTTAATTCTGCTGGAAATGCTTCCCGAAGAGAGTATCAGCAGTCTTCATTGCCTGGATGTTTTGCCGACGGAAGGGGTGGATCAGGTTTTCATACATAGCCCTCCAACACTGGCTGCGTTCATACCAAGAGGGTATGGACAACACGTATGCTTATTAATAAAGAAATAAAATACACTGACCTTAGGAATCTGTGGATGCTTGTATCAAAGAAAGAGAGGAAGGAAAATCCACTTGTCCACAAAAGAAGTTTAATATGTATCATATATGTATACATTTCGGCTACCAAGTAGCCATCTTCAGTATGTCTCAATGTTATCAGCAAAGATTGACAATACTGGATCCCCTACTAGTTTAATTGCTTTATTCCTTAGTAAATTTTTTGGTAAATTAAAACTAGAAGGCCAATCTTATTCTATAAAAAATAGTTTAGAGCTTACCAATAGAATCGAGAACACTACTATCCCTGACAACCACATCCTGGTCTCTTTTGATATTGTTTCTATGCTTCCCAACATCCCCATAGATGATACCCTATTCATACTTGAAGACTGTCTCGATCATAACGACATACCTTTAGACCAAGTGCGTGACATTATGCTACTAAGTAAGCTATGTTGTTATAACAACTTCTTTCGTTTCAACAACAATTTTTATAGAATGGAGAAGGGAACACCTATGGGGAAAAGTATTAGCTGCTTCCTCGCTAACCTCTTTATTAATCATTTAGAGAACTTAGCAGCGTCTACGTTACCATACTTTCCTAAAACTTGGTACAGATATGTGGACGACGTGTTTGCTATGGTAGACGAGAACAAACTAGACCAACTGGTAGAGGGACTGAACAATCTGTGCCCCTCCATTTCGTTCGCCATAGAAAAAGAAAAAGAAAATCCCTTCCTTACCTTGATTTAATGATACTTAGAGATGGAAAGAAACTCACTTTTAAAATCTCCAGGAAGCCAAACTATGTCCCAGTGTATATAAAATCAGCCTCCAACCACTGTTTCAGCCAAAAAATGCCGCGTTCAACCACATGACAAATAGGGTTGTAAACATACCCATGACAGAAGAAAATAGGAAAGTTGAAGCGCAGAAGATTAAAGAAGCTGCTGTTTTCAATGGCTACCACACCGATGTGATTGACAGGTTATTCAAGAAACACCTTTTTAGGAAGAAACTCAAAGCTATTACAACTCTACAGAACGACCAAGAAAAGAAGAAAAAATTCTTATGTTTACCCTACAATCCGAACTTGACAAAAGGCCTAGAGAAGATTGTCAAAACATTTGGACTCGCTGTGACATACAGAAGTAGCAACGTTGAGACACCTCCTAGGCGAGACCAATAACAAGATAACAACACTAGAAAGATCTGAAGTCTACGAGATCACCTGTGACACCTGTGACCAGAAATATCTAGGCCAAAGTAGGAGAAAAATTGAGACACGCATTAAAGAAAACTTCAGCCATATAAAAAGTTACAGACCGGAAAAGTCAGCATTCGCTGAACAGATTCTAACTACTGGACATATGGGAAAGAAAGAGAACGTTCGGATTTTGCACTTTGAAGAGGATCACAAAAAGCTGAATTTCTTGGAGTCACTTGAAATATCAAAAATTGCACCCGAAAAACTACTGAACCAAAATAGAGGTCCACTGGACTTATCATTGTGGAATTCTTTACTATCCCATGTGACCTAGTCTCATTCCGGATATAATAACTTTTTAGCAGCCCTTTGTTTATAATAGTGTCACTCCGGATATAATAGCCATTCCCCTTTATAATAGCCAATTGTTTATAATAGTCTTTCTGTTTATATTAATATTAAGCCCCCCCCTTTTTTGCATTTTTTTGTATTGTGTTTATTTTTTCTTGTAAACCAATCTGGATATTTACCACTAGTCTGGTATCCTGATTGGTTCCAAAACCTTATAAAAGCTGTATCTTTGCTGATAACATTGACATAAAGTGCAAGGTCATGTTTATCACTCGCAAATGCAAAAACCCTCCAAAGCCCCTCTTCTTATTTGGCAAGATACTTGAGTGGGTAAAAATCTACAAATATCTTGATGTCATGATCGACTCCAAACTAAATTGGAACGACCAATCTAATACGCGCTCAACAAAGCAAAGAAAGCGAGGTTCAGTTTGATTGCACTTCTGGGGCGAAACAGCGCTCTTCGTGTGGATAACAAACTCTTGATATACAAGGTTGTGATTCGTACTGTTTTACTTCATGGAATGCCTGCTTGGGCATCTATTTGCAAATCTAGGTGGAAGGATCTCCAGACTTTCCAAAATATTGCTCTCCGGTCTATCTATGAGGATTTGGGGAAGACCCACATAGGCACCTTTGTCCAGACTCTTATGAAGAACATGCTACCCAAGATGGAGAATCATGAAAACGCCCTGGTTTCTGGTATCCTGGACCACCCACTCGTTGTTAAGGGTCCCCTCCGGTTTCGAAGACCCCGCCATATCCAGGATGTCTGCTTTGATAACGTTAACAGGTCCGTCTTCCCCAACTACTGGATCTTTTAGATCCTACTGATTTTTGGGGACTCTATTCGTCAATCTACAATCTGACTCTCGTCCCTTCTTGGGACTTATTCTCTGGAGGACTAAAGAGGTTCATCAGGCTTCTCTCCCAGTTCAGTGTACCTCCTCTGGTTTACTCTTTGGGCGAGCGTGCAAAGTGAGCTTGGCTCCTGGACCACTCGCGTCTTTCTTTTCACTACACTGTTCGATTGTCGATTGTTGATAACATTGAGACATACAAAAGATGGCTACTTGGTAGCCGAAATGTATACATATATGATACATATTAAACTTCTTTTGTGGACAAGTGGATTTTCCTTCCTCTCTTTCTTTGATCGTATGCTTGTTGTTGGATTGTCTGCACCTGTTGCAGTATCTCGTATTTTACAGACCTGTGTCGCACAAAGATCCCGTTTTAGTAAGTCGCCGAAGAACTTTTGCGAAAGTTCGATTATGTGACACACGCCTATTGGAGTAACTTTCATGATTCTGCAATTTTCTCATTCCCGTTAGCAGCTCCATACATCAGCATATTTTCAAAGTCTTGCATCGACTGAAGTTTCTCATTCCGTGTCCTCTTCCAATCAATCTCATAGCTGACCGCGGAATCATTTTTGTGTATGACAAAAAGTACTCATCTGTATCCTCTGAGAAATTTGGGCATAAAGCTCGTCATACCAGATCGACATTATTCAATCGGGTTTAGAGGGCCTTTTCATAAGAGACATTACGTTTGTTAAAAACAGGAGGCCTTTTGCTATCAGAACGAGTTGGCTAATTACTCACACTCTTTCATGGTTTTCGCACATTTTGGAGGCCTGTTTCATGATAATGCGCTTCCTTAACGGCTGCTACCACGACGAAGACTTACCTAAGCTCAGATATATATATCTGCAAGAACTACGCATCTATTAAAGAATGTCTGTTGATTATCGTTGAGCGAAATGAACCAGGACGAATGTTCAGAACGGATATATGGACAATGGTTCAATTTTGCCTGGACTGAGTTGATACGATGTTATGTTATTCATGCAAAAGGAGGTTCGCCATACGATTACGGAGATATTTCTAATGTTTTGTCCACTCATTTTATTAATACTCAGATTTTGATTTATAGTTTAACTTTTCTATTTTCTAAAAACAGTGGATGTGCTAAATATTAAAGACTCGCATGGAACTTTTTGTTTTCGTTTAACAAATTTAAAAGCAATTTCATTTCGATACGATAAACAAAATTCAAGTGCTTAGAAATTTACATATATATAAGTTTAGTAAGTGAAATTCTTCAGAGTAAATTTAATTCTAATTTAATTATTCACATAACAATAGAAGCAGAAAGAACAATTCAAAATAATAAAAAAAGATACCCGAATTGTATTTCGAAATTTTCCACTTGTTTTCCTTTTTTTCTAAAAATCTAATCATAAAAGTGTTATCTCCTTAATAATGTGAAGGAGTTTTGCCAACTGGAAATTATCTTTTTACGATATTTTCAAACATTTTCCTAGGTTGTTTCTCTTCCGTACTCCTGCTTTCTCCTTTCCACCCCCACAGAAAGATTAACAGCCTCGAGGCACGCTCAGATAAAAATCATCCGAACTCAAAATAGAGGTAGGGAAGCGGGGAGGAAAATATAAAAAAGAAAAAGAAGAGTCAGTAAGTCATTAAGCAAAGTGCCATTGTTTGTGTTCCACAGTGACGGAGCGCGAAAATAACATTGAACATTTCCATCTATAATTATTCGGCCTTGGGCAATGGCGTTTCTCATTACCGCTAACAGTGAGAGTGACGATATTCCGGATGGAGATCTATCAAGTGTGTAATCCTGGGAGCGGAAAATTGCTTTACAGCGCATATAAGACAGAAGAAAGGGAAGGAAGAATCGACCTAGGCCAATATAATCCTTTATGCCCCCTTTTTACAAGAAAATCTCTAAAGTGAATAGAAGAAGCAAGTCCACTCGCCCTCTCTCAATTAGGAAAATGTGGAAGCTTCTAGTCATTATGGGCCAGAGGAGGTGGGAGTTGGTGGTGGGAAGAATGTAGACAGGGGTAGGGCGGCAATCAAAGCGACCAATTTCCCGACGGATTTTTCAATCCAAAAAGCTCCGCCTGCCCTTCGGCATTTCCCTGCGCAGGCGTGTTAAGTGCACTGGAAGCGGAATAATTGAAGGCAAATGAGATGGACGAAGAGGACGAGGGAAACGGCGGAGGTCGGAAGGAAGAGGGGGGAAAACTCGAGAATATTCCAAATAAGATTCAAATGAACTTACAAGTAAAACGAGAGACCTTTAATAGAAACGTAACGCTAGACCATTTTATTTGTTTATTTCTTTTTTTTTTGCCTTACTTTTGAAGAGGCTTATTTTATAATACTTAATGACTATGAAAATGAAGATAAAGCGGAGAATAAGCAAATACATTTTGGTAATTCATTTTGGTAATTTTTATTACCTGACAGGTACGAAAACTTTTTATTCATTTTAATGATTCATTTCATCTTTTACTTTTTCTTTCAATCTTCTTTATGCAACAGATTATTCTTGTTTTAGTGGACAGGTGAACACTCAAACTTATACTTAAAATTTTACATTAAAAATTCACAAACATGTTTATTATGTTACCTCATGTTCACATTGTACTTAGTAACAAATGAACGTATAATTTCAGATTTTTTTTGGGAAAACACTCGTTTTCCATTTAATGGACAGGCACTTCAACGTGAACAAAAAATATCAGAAATTATAATATTCATTAAGCTATGAGGGAGAATGTACATTAACTGCTTGATAGAAAACTACAATATTACAAAATGGTAGCAAGACCTAAGCTTTCTGATGAACAAAACAGGCAAAATTTCTACATGTGGCAAGTCGATTTGTAAAATTGCTGTCTTTCTCAACATACCAAAAAGCAGCACCGTTGGTCTTTTCGAAAGCAGACAACTCAAAATCAGCAGCAAAAACGCTAGACCCAAACCTAAGCTAACACTCCGTGACAAAAGACAATCGTCCGGGAGGGCAAGTCGATAGATCACACTGCATCCAAAATTTCCACGGAGCTGGCTCTTCCATAGAAAAGCAAAGCTACTTGGAAAGTGTTAGCGTCTTCCGAAATCATGAAATATACCAAACAATGTCTAAACCTCCTTTAACAACTTTGCATATAGAGAAACGTCTAAATTGGGCCAAGGATCACATGACGTGAGATGATGAATGGATGGAGGTGCTGTTTACGGACGAAAATAAGTTCAGTTTGGATGAATTCGACGGGTTACAATGCTACTGGCATGATATTCTTAACGACAAAAAGTTATATTTAACCAGAGTTCACGGTGGTGGTTCTGTTATGATATGGGGAGGCTTTGGGTTTAATTGAACAACTCCTCTCGTTTTCATCATATCCAAAATGAACTCGAAAATGTATCAGGAGCTCTTAGAAGACTCTGCCTTACCCTATGCACCTGAAGTCTGCGGTGATACTTGGATTCTACAGCAAGATAATGCAGTCTGTCATTGTTTCACTGCTGCATAACAGTGGCTAGCATCCAAAAAAGTCAATCTGATGAGTCCGGATTTAAATCCAACTGAGAATCCAATTGTGGGAGATAATTGCACAAAAAGTCTATGAAGTAAGACACCGTTGACTCCCTGAAGACAGCAATCATTGAAACTTAGCATGACTTGAATCGAGAGGTGATCTAACATCTTGTAAACAGTAAGAAGGACAGTGTTTAAGATTATTCTGAAAAAATGGAGGATCGATTGATTATTAGTTTTTTTTTTATTTCAGTTAAACAACCAACCTGTCAATTAAATAGAAAGCTAGTGTTTTTCCTAAAAATCTCGCCCCCCCCCCTTTAAATGTGAAATGATACAAGATAATAAACATGTAATATAATTCTAAAATTATAAGTTAAACAGGTGGTGGCCTTACAGTATAACAGAGGGACATCAGGAGTTCCAACTAGTTTCGCCATTTATTCCCGGCTTTGTCAAGGATATACACAGCAAGAGGCATGCAAGCCTTTATATACAGAACAGTGGTACAAATTATGCATATACATGAACCAATAGGATACAAAAGAAATAAAGAGGAAATAATGGCCAACAGGATAAATAAAAAAACACAGATTTAGAAATATAAAGGCCAATAGAAAAAAGGGGTGTACACGCTAATTTTTTAAAAAATTATACAAAAAGAAAAATATACAAAGGGATGGTGCGCGTTTACGTAGGACTATCGACTATCGACCCGCAATTTTGCAGTACGATTCAAAGAACACTTTGATTCATATAGAAAACGAGATCGTACTTCCCACTACGCAAACCACCTCGAAGATTCCGGACACGCTTTAAAGACGCAAGAAGATGTTATGTCTGTCCTACATATCTGCAATAAGCCAGAAAAAACTGCTACCCTCGAAGCGATCGAGATATTCAAGGCCAAGAAGTCCTCCCCCCACCTGCTTCTCAATTATCAAACAGACTTTAATGTATATGCAATACTTAACTCTTTATCCGATCTATTATGATCCCCTTTTTTCTCGCTTTCTTTATTATGGTTTTTGTTTTCCCTTGCATTTTGTTATTTCTTGCCTGTTTATTTTTCTGTAAATCCTCTTGTCCCCAGACAACCGGATAAGTTCTCTTTTCGGTCCGCGTAAACGCGCACCATCCCTTTGTATATTTTTCTTTTTGTATAATTTTTTAAAAAATTAGCGTGTACACCCCTTTTTTCTATTGGCCTTTATATTTCTAAATCTGTGTTTTTTTATTTATCCTGTTGGCCATTATTTCCTCTTTATTTCTTTTGTATCCTATTGGTTCATGTATATGCATGATTTGTACCACTGTTCTGTATATAAAGGCTTGCATGCCTCTTGCTGTGTATATCCTTGACAAAGCCGGGAATAAATGGCGAAACTAGTTGGAACTCCTGATGTCCCTCTGTTATACTGTAAGGCCACCACCTGTTTAATCAATAGGAACAGTATTATGATCCACCCTTCTACCGATAAAATTATAAGTGTAATTTAAGTGTTCACCTGTCTGCTAAAATAGGAAACAGACTGTACATAAAATAGAGTCCATGTACTTTAAGGATCATATTAAGGGTAGTTTTACCAGGTGAGTACTTCAATTTTAAAGACAAAGGACGATCATAAACTCTGACAAGGAAGACGCACTATACCACTATAGGTTGGTTGAGACAAAAATTCGCATTCCGGATCCTAGTCAAATTCATTAAATGGGAGCGTTACTGGGCTTCTCCCGGATGGTTTCTCCTAATTTCTTCAGGACATTTCATTATGATTCCCATTTATTGTGGTCCATGTAAAATCATTATCAATTAGTATATCCCAAACAATCTAGCATAACTTATCTCGACGACGCATAGAGGAGTATTTACAGATAAAAGTTGGCCAAAAGTCCAAATCATGAAGTTACTATAAAACGATTAAAACTTGTTTTCTTGCACCCTCATGCATGTTGAGGGGGAAAATCCTGAGATCACGCATTTCCTTCGGAAGGGAAGTAAAGTCGTTGGTCCCGTGTAGTCGTTTGCCGGCTGCACGTTAAAGAACCTTTGCGAGGCAAAATTTTCGGCCCCTATAACGCCGTCCTAAAATGACCATGGGAGTTGAAAAGGACGTTAATACCAAACAAACCAAACCAAACCAAACCAAACCAATCATACATGTTGCTTCCCATAGAATCTATTTTAGCCAAATTTCGCTTTACTATTGGCAGCGCCATCAGTTGGAGCTCAGGCTAAGCACTGATCAACTATTTGATGTCGTCGCACTCTTGTGACATTAGATGTTACCTGAGATTTTGTTGTTTTTTTTACAGTGGAGTTCTGATCTAGCTTTTAGGAATTGTGGAAATATAAAAATCTGTACTCTGATTATTAATACCTACTTATAGGGTTATATACGTACTAGAATTTTATGTAGAACTGCGAAATTTGGTGAAAAAGAACTTAAAAGTTATATTAAACAAAATGGGATGTATATGTGGATGGGATGGTTTTCTAGCGGAATCGTTTAGATCACATCAGTAACATAATTTTATTATATTAGCAATAAAATAACCGGCCATGGCCAGAACCATATACTAAAACGCCTTCATATGAAAAGTGTATATCCTATTTTTTTCAATTTTTATGACAATTTTTATAACTATTAATCATAATTGAAAATTTTATAACAACTGCATTCGGAAATTTAACAATTTGTTAACTTTTCCCTTTACAGTAAATATCTATGCATTTGTTTTGTTATATACTATAGCTACCTTATTTATATATACTTATTTCTATATTTCTATTTCTATAGATATCTTTCCTGTGTCAGAAGAGGCCTATAAGGAAACGGAGATTCTAACCCTCTGCTTTTCTCGGCGGATAGAAGTAGATAATTGGAAAGTGATATCGACTGGCCTAATTTACAATGAGCTTTGGTCTTGTTTGTAAATAAGGAATATTTTTTAAAATTTTATTGGATTTTCTTTTAATCTATAGAGTATTATATAATCTCTATATTTTACATTCTTAAATGTTTGTTTTTAAAATATATTTTTTTTAGCTTTCAGCTAGTTTTAAGCTGTTTCTTCACGACAGATGGTAGCACAGTGAAAATCCGCAAGCTTTCGACATCGCTACAAATGAATGGATTCTCTCATGGAATGCAAATTTTAGTTTCGGGTTTCCTTTTTTGGGGAGGCTCCTCGGAGATGAAAGGCAAGAATTTTGATATCTTGTTATTGCTTTCGTGGAATTTTCCAATGAAACTTTGTTCGATTCTCGATGCAATATCTCAGCTGAAATATTGTGTTTGCATTTTGCACCAAATTCTATGGTTACTGAATAACAAATGAAATGAAGCAAAATTAAAATGAGTCTCTTCCAAGCAGACAAATAAACAAAATGTGCCAAACGACTAATGAATGTTTTATTATATAATTTTAAGTAATATTTGAATAAGATTATTTTTTTCTTAAACATTACCGTTAAAAAAGCCAATCTAAAAAGTACCTATATTTTATAAAAAAATGTTATTTCTTTCTCCATCTAGATGACCGATAATTACATTCATAGCGCCTGCATTATTTACAAAGGCAGTGATTTTCTTTCTCTACTGGAGTTGGAAATTTTCTCCGTGAACTGGGAGCTCAGCTTTAGGTCAACTGAAGAGCCATTGAAATTCATGGGAGAAGAATCGGTTTTGATAAATATTTAAATGGCGAAGATGCTTCGTCATGAAAATGACTGGCGAATTTTTAATTTTTTTTTATCGAAAGCCAATAAATACGTCCGTGGCTGATCGATCGGTCTTCAAAAAAATTACGAAAAATAAAAATCATATTTTCATAAAAGAAGATTCACATTTGGTGGGCTTCCTCCAGCAATATATTAACTCTCTAACACCGTACAGATTTCGAGTGAAAAAGGGGAAATGGCATCGGTTTAGAAGCATATCGGGCTTGATTTATTTTTTACAATATAAGTATGAGAACAAATATTTATAAGAAGTTATATTATGGAGAGCTTAAGACATACACATTTTTTATCATTTTGAGTTAATTGCGTTCATTCATTGTTGCACACAAAGATAATCTTTAACTGCATATGATCATATATTCAGATGGGTCAGCGATTTTTATATTTCAATTATAAGGACAGTTCGCTCAAATACTGTTTAATATAAAGTAGCTATAAAAACGCACACTGAATACTTTCACACTTGCTCTACATGGACGACATGAAAAATTACGCCTCCGAGCAGACGCAATTGCACCAGGTACTTGTGATTAAACAAAGTTTTTCAAAGACATATACATGGAATTTGGACTGGACAAATGCAAAATCATTCACACTGAAAATAGACTTCTCAAAAAGGAGGGCTCGCCTAGGAAAAAGATCATATTACTGCTATAAAAACGATGAATTCTACGAACATCTAGGATTTAAGCAAGCTAACCTTATGGAGCATGAACACAAAAAGCACAGTAAATAAAAATTATTTTCATAGGATGGAGATAAAATTCTAAAAAAATTAATCAAGGTCATCAAAACTTATGCAATCCCCATAATATACTACTCTTTTGGAATCATACAGTGAACAAACACAGATCCTAAAGGATTTGAAAGGAAAACACGAAAACGTCTAAACATCATCAGGAAATCCGCATGGCCGATACATAATACGTATCTTTAAATCTGAACAGCGTGCAATAGAGCCACAACATTCCTACAACTTGCACTAAACTTCAACCATGGGTCGAAAAGGAACTCCATGGCAGGCATTTTTCTGGCCTCAACCCACTACATGTCGACAGAAAAGCGTCGAACTTTTGGGTGAGCGAAGGGAGTCTTTTTGAACAAACTGAAGAAACTTTGATTGCCATACAAAACCTGGTTATAAACACAAAAATCTGTAAAAAGACATTATCAAGGCTTCAACTGATGGTGCCATATCGCAGAGGACCTATCCAGCACGTCATATCCAGGTGCAAAATACTCACGCAGACAGATTACGTATTGCCAACATCATACATCAACATTAATTTAGATACAAAAGCTTAGGGGCATAAACATATCACAAAAACCGTCTTAGAGAAAACTACACAAATTAATTTTGACAGAGCTATAATCACTGACAAAGTACCCCTCATAACAGAGTAGACATTATACTAGTAGATAAGCAGAACAAAGTGACCTACATAATTGATATTTCAATTGCTAATAAACATTATTTATAAAAGACATACACAGGCAACTATGTATACAGATCTTGTATACAAAATAAAATGGCTGAAATTCACCAGTGGAAAAAGTGGCTGTTTCGCGAACGCACCCAGTGTCGATCTCGGGGGGGGGGGGGGCCAGCCAACAAAAGTTTTATTAAACATCACTAGTATTCTTCTCATTCTATTCCTTCATTTTATAATTTTTAATTTCACTACCTACATATTTAACGATTCTTACTTCATTATACACATTTGTATTTTTAGCCGAATGCCAGTTTTCTGAATACTTAAGAAAAATAAATCTTAAGTATTTTGTTAAATTTTTTTTAATTCTATGAAATCCAGTATGATGAATTTTGAAAAAAAAAGTGTTCGATATATGCAAATGATGAAAGGGCGTGTTAAACATAATATTCCAGCACACAATTAGTCTATAATTAAGTTTTGAATACGTGCGCTTTATTTATTTATTGCAATTACTAGAAACTGTATTTTTAAAATATTGAGAGTTCGAATTTTGAGACCAGTTCGAAATTTTGAAATCATCCCCTAAAGTTCGTACGTTGAGTTTTGAATCACCCTGTATATCTATCTACTTACCTAACTACCTAACTACGTACCTACCTACCTACCTACCTACCTACCTACCTGAGGACTTAGCATCTAAAACAATTAAAATAATAGACATTACTCTAAGGCATAATTTTTAAGCCAAGTTTACCGTTAATATTAAAATATTTAATTTTACCTCGTATTAAAATAAATATTTAACATTTTCCTAAACTACTTAATAGAGATAGTTTTTGGTAGTGGCATAAATGCATTCGTATGAAAAAATATTCATTATGATTTAACAGGAGGGAAAAAATCCCCATTAACATGTTCCGTAGATAATAATAAGAAAACGCTATTCATAGTGAATGCAAACAGAAAGGAAATGAGATGAAAGATGTTGAAAGAGGTGGAAGAGGGGAGGGGGGTTGAAAAGAGAATAGAAGAGAAAAAAAGGGGGAACACTGGTTGATGGAGGAGGAGGAAGAAAAAGTAAAGAAAAATTGGAACGAGGAATGTCATCTCCGATCGACGACGAAGAAGAGGATAAGAGAAAGCAGATTCGATTTTTCTTCGTCGAACATTGTTTACATCAGATCTTCGGGGAAAAAATGAGGAGGAGAGAACTGCGTGCATTTTAAAACTGGGAAAGGGGAGTGCAAAAAAGTGGGGAGGAGTATACACTATAAAGAGAATTAAAAAAAAAAACAACAAAAGGTGGAGAATTGGAGAGAAGTGGACCAGAACGGAAAAATGGAAAACTTCTTGCGAGGGCGAATTGGATTTCCCTCGCGGACAAATATCATAAATAATAAATGAAAGTGGTTGCTTCTAAGTTTTTTTTTCCTTCGAACGATATAGCAGTTAAGAAATAGGTTATAGCATTTATATCAATAATCATTCCTTTAAAAATAATTGTTATTGATAGGAAGATACAGGAGCCGTCTTCAAATAATTGGTGTATCACAAATGAATTGCACGAATTTAATAACACTTCTCGCAAAAAAACTTTTTTAGATAATTTTATAATTATACAGGGTATAACAAATTTAGTGGGCAGACTAAATGTAATTTATTCCCAACTCGTTTCCGTTTCGGATGTGAAATGTGCCATTTTTTAATGAATTTCATATGCTGAATTCAAATACAGTCAAGCCTCTGAACAATGGACACCTTGGGAAAAAATTTTGTGTCCATTATTGGGAGGTGTGGACTTTCTGGCATTAATTAAATCAACTTTCTCAGAAAGGATTAGAAACCTCTTTTTCGTTGATTTGGGGCTACAGGTATCCATCATAAATGTTCACTCTCCTACTACTGTTACCATTGTATTTCTGGAAGAACAGGCCAATCTAACATTTTGAAAGTTAAACAAAGTGAAAATTCAAAGATTACTTCAATTTTAATAATGATAGGTGTACTTTTAATTACTGTACTAGAAATCCTTGTTTGTTTGTACAATAACCATTGTACAGTAACATATTGTATATAATCAAATGCGGTTCTATAGGCACTATGGGGTAAATATACTTTGATATTTAAAATTATTCTACTGTCTTATCATTAAAGTTTTCAATACAAGAAACTCAAAAACATTATCTCCTTTATTGAATTGAAATGAACGCTGTAATTTTTACTGGAATCCTGTAAAATTAATCGGCATTTCTGTAAGAACAGGTCCATCAAACGTTTTAAAAGTAAAAAACAGAAGTGAAGATTAAATGTGCATTCGTTGGTTGCACATGTCTGCGCTCGTTACATTAAACAAATAAAGACAGGACGATTCTAACTGACCTTTCTTTGGAAAGGGCTAATGAATTTGTCCATTGTGAGAGGTCTTGCTGCTGTGGAATGGCTTTGAAAATAACTGCACATATCCATTGTTAAGAGTGTCCATTAATCAGAGGATATTATACCATTTAGTAAGTAGGATTTTTTGGTTACAAAATTTCTGTCCACTCTTTAGAGGTGTTCGCTATCGAGACTGTCCATTATAGGAGGTTTGACTGTATAACAATGAAAGTTTATGTTTTTCAACTATGGCTAATAAGTAAATAATGCGACAAAACTTATACAGGGTGTTTTTGAATTGAGTACAGATTATTTAGGAGATGATAGAAGAGGTCCTTAGAAGTATTTTTTGTTATATGAACATGGGGTCCCCGCAGCTCCGTTTACTTACAATACTGCATTGAACAATCAAATGACACTGGGACGCAGTGTGCGTTGGTAGGCCTAGATTATTTTATTTTTAACAATTAACACAAGCAATCTACTGTAATAACTTTTAAAGTAATTGTTTGCAAAGAAATTTCAAGGTGCACGTGCTTGTTTGTTGAAGATGTTCCACTAATGACCAGACATTTGATGTGGTTTCAACAGGACGGCGCACCTTCGCATTACACAAGAGCAGTTAGAGATTACCTAAATGAGACATATCCTGGTCGTTGGATTGGTCGTGGCGGACCAGTTGCTTGGCCACCGAGATCGCCAGATCTCACACCGATGGATTTTTTTTATGGGGAAGCATAAAATCAATGGTGTACTCCGAACCCGTAGATACCGAAGAAGAATTGGCGGCTCGTGTTGTCGCGGCAGCAGGTGACATCAGCGACCATGCAAATCAACTGTTTCCACGCGTACATCAATCCATCATAAGGCGTTACGAATTGTGCTATGAAGCAAATGGCGGTCATTTCGAACAATTGCTTTAAAAGTTATTACAGTATATTGCTTGTGTTAATTGTTAAAAATAAAATAATCTAGGCCTACCAACGCACACTGCGTCCCGGTGTCATTTGATTGTTCAATGCAGCATTGTAAGTAAACGGAACTGCGGGGACCCCATGTTCATATGACAAAAAATACTTCTAAGGACCTCTTCCATCATCTCCCAAAAAATCTGTACTCAATTCAAAAACACCCTGTATATAGATCCGTACCTTTACACAAATATAAAACTAAATGACATTGACAATAGTGTATACATATAATGTACTGTATATGTTTATCAAGCAAAACTAAATTAGAAATCTAAGTTTAAAAGGATTAAAAGTCAAAATTTCTTACTATTTTTGTCTTTAGTTTGTATCATTTCGGCTTTTTAAGAGAAATTACCCGACTGTTTATATATGATTGCTTAAAGTCTATCGGAATTTCGTTTTTAGCACCCGAAAATTATGTAAGATTAGCTGTTTTCATGCCCGCAACTTTTTACTGTAGAAGAGCGAAATAAGAAAAAAAAAGTTTATATAAAGATAATCTTAACGAATTATAGACACACGACATTCGTTTAACATTTCGTCACCTTATCTGCGTATAATCCATGGATTTATATATGGCGACATCTAAAATCTGTATTATTTATTCCACTTATGTTGATGGTATTGAGAATTTTCAAAAGATAGATGCAGACAGATGCCAGAAAATTAGAAGCACACCTGTTCTAGATGAGCAGTCCTAGATCCGACGGGCTCAGCAGGGCATTGCCTCTCGAAGAGGTTATTTTGAATATTTCTTATGATTGTATGTGTTGATTCCTCGTGTTTTTATTGTTAACTTCACTGAAAATAATATCTTGCAAGCAATCCAAGCAGGAGCCTTAGCTGTGTAAAGTTCCTAACAAACAAGTAGTTCATTTAATTCCATGCAAATTTAGATCTATTTTATTGATAAAATGAATGAATGAACAAAAAAATTAAATATATTTCCGAAACAAATTTTATGAAACGAAATTTTATTTTCTAATGAATTACTGAAATTTTTTTGAATATTTGTGATATTTCTGATTAACTTATTACAAAAGGTTATTTAGTAAAATTATAATAATCGACTTAAATGTATGTATGATATTTAAATGTAAGTTACCTTGAAATGGACTTACCCAAAAACATAAATCTAAGCAAAGTAATATATTAAAATTATGTCTTATTTATTCATGCTATAATTTTAACCTCAATTCACTTTCATATTTTTTAATTCTTTTGAAATTTGTCATATTATATGGATAAAATAATTACCATTATACAGTATTGGGTGAAGTTTTATATCTATTATTTATTCACTTTCTATGTGCGTTTATTTAAATCTTGGTTTTTAAAAATTATCATTTCTAATCGACTAAGAGAAGGAGCGCACGTTTTCCGTTTTAAGCATGGTGATGTCATATGACCAAACGGAAAACGAATGAGATTGGAGAGGAAGGGAGAGAGGACAAAGCTAGCGGCATCCTTTTCGTCGGCAGCGATTTGGCCCTCGGCATTTGATCCCCCATCGCATCGTTAAAGCGAATGACGCTATCGAAAACGGGCTGGACATCGTGCCGTCGCCATCGTTACCGGGCGGTGCCGGCCCTTGCTTATGGTGACGCTCGCACAAACTTTACGTGTTGGCAAGCCGAATTCATCACGGTTAGGCCTAATCTTCGAGGGTTAGTGGGGAAAGGGAGACGTTTGGCATGCTCCAGGCGATGATGAGTCCCCGCGGAGCGAGAGGGAGAGATGCGAAGCCGGAAGGACCTGCCCACTCCTCCTCCAAAAAAAATTTCGAGGCCCCACACACCTTGATGAGTTTCGGTTTCCCAGGAGACCTTTCGTCACTAGAAAATGACCAGAGGAGAGATTCTGTAAATAAAACTGCCTTGAAAGAAATAAGGGATGAAACATAAGGGTAGGGGTGGGGGGGGGGGAAGAGGCAGAGAGTGCGGGGAAGTGGGATACGGATGAAGGGAGAACAGGAGGAAGGATGGGGAAGAATATCATTTGTTAGAATTGGGGTCTCCGATCAAAGGACTCCCACTATCGTGTTAAGTCTCAATCGGAAATGAAATGGGTCTCTGCTTAGAGAAATTCTGCCAGTGATGGAAAGAATGGAACAGGAAGAAAGAAACAGAGGGGTTCGCGGTGGGTGAGTCGGGGTGGTGAAGAAAAGAAGCAGAAGCAATAGGAAACAGGGGAGAAAAACAGGGAAGAAGGGGAGGAAAAAACTCAAAGACACGGATCGATTTCGTTTTTGCAGTTGTCATCGAAAGCTAAAACACGAAATTCAACAATATTGCTGATCAAAAAAAATTACAGTGTCGCAAATTTAGACCGATTGTGTTCATGTTTTCCCCCTTCTTGTCGGTTGAAATAAAAAAATTTTAAATAGCGTTACAGCTTGAAAAATTGCACCAAATAAAACAGAGCAAAAAATCATTTAAAATAAAAATGCGCTCAAAAGCAAAAAATAATTTTTTTTGTTTAATATTTTTTTGTGAATAAGAATAAAAACGCTAGGGCGTTCATAGTATAGAATTATTTAATTAAATTTATATTGAATTTTCAAAAGATTCTTGGTTAATTGAATATAGAATGAATGCTTACAATATCTACAGGGAGTAAATGAAATTACCGAAGGTGTCGAATGATTTTATAACAAAAGATGGTAGAGTGATAAAAGTCAGGTCTATCTGTAGGAAAGTGCCCATGTCCGATTGAATAAAACTATTCCCAACTTCGTTGAGAAGTTACCGAAGCTAACTTTTGAACCAGGGTAGATAGAGAATAAATTTCAATTATAATGCTGTAAAACATGCCCGATTTAGTAGAAATCCATTCTTTGCTTAAAGAAAACAAAAGCAGAAAACTCGTCAAACGGATGAGAGGAAAATCCATATATGGAGGGAGGGAATGATCGAAGGGGCATTTAGTGATTGTTTTGTTTAATTTTATTGAATCTTCCACTGTAGCAAGTATTAAATAAAAGCGATTTTGTGTGTTTGCAGTTGTACACGTGAATATTGCAATGTACATATTCTGTATTTTCTCCCAAATTATATCAGTGGCCCTGTTTATATAAGCTTTGAAAATCCTATATTTCAGAACATTAGAATAACTGAAAAAATAAAATTATTTTGTGTGTTGTGCAGGTAAACGAATTCAGATGAAATGGAGGCTTCGGATGGAAAGTACACAATGCAAAGCTCAAGAGAGGCATCAAACTACCTTAAGATTTGTTGCCGTAATTCTTTTCCTACTTGAAACAAAGGATGTAATATCACTGTATTATATTTATTCATCTATGCGCATTCTTAATCTGCACATTTCAATATCCCCTACGAGACAGGACTTTTAGAAGATACAGAAACGAACTGTATGTCATTACTATAATTACTATCTTGCATATTCAATGAGCGCCCCAACGTTTTTGTTTTTATTCAAAAAACATTAAGAAAAAAAATTTCTACTTTTGAGTGCATTTAATTTTATTGCAATTGCTTAATTTTATTAATATTTTATGTATTGTTAATTTATTATTACTTAGGAAATGGCTTTTACTACAGTTTCATATACGTTACAAAGGGTGTTACGCACTCCGCGTATAAACTTTTATGGGTGATGGAGGACTTTATTTTGAATATATTTTGCCAATAAAACTTGGGGTCGCTAATTCACCTTTTTTCTCGAATGGAAAAAACCATTATTTAATGAACATACATTATCATTGTGTGTCGCACATGCATAGATTCGAAAAATAATCTAGGGCGAATTGTGGCTGCAAATGAGCATGTAATTCAATGGCAAGACGCTGTGAGGCATGTATTGATTAATGGTCAACAGTTTGAACATCTTTAGTAATTTTACAAACATGTAATATTTGATTATTAAAAACGTTGTGACCGTTAGTATCAGGTTTTCTGAATCCTCCGTTTTTTGGAAATACATTAACGAGCGAGAATATTATCAGGAAGTCTCAGAGTGCCAATGTATGTATGATGTTTGACAATTTTTTGTGTATCAAGGATTCATTTGCGACCCTAGTTTAATGGCAAATATATATCAAAATAAGGTTCTCTACCACCTCTAAACGTTTGTACACAGAGTTCGTAAACCTCTGTAGAAAGAAGGAAAAAAAATTGTGTATTGATTGTTTCCTGTCATAGCCTATAACGCCATCTCTGAACGTCTATTGTAATACGAACGCAATGGACTTCGAGAAAAAATTATATGATTAGAGAGAAAGTGCAGAAAACCAATTTATCGTAAAGAATAACAATGGCATTATATTATTTTAGAAAAAAGTGCATATATAGAATGTTAATGTAAGAATAACGTTGCATCCAAAGTACGTATATTGACGAAGCATCTGATATTTTATAATGGATATTCATGCCTTCCAGTATAATAAATAAGATAACTGCAAGTAGAAAATTCAAAAGCGACATTTTTTATTCAATAATTTTTATTTAGATATACAAGCAAAAGTTCTTATGCAAAGCACCGCCTTCATTTTGTTTTCCTTACACTTTCGAACAGTGCTGCAGGGAAGGCTCAAACGTGAATCCAATGATTCCATGCGCATTAACCATTTTCTCATTTCTTTTTAACGTTATAATTCTTGATTGCATTAGAAAGCATTATAAGCATATTAGTTTATAATGTTGTTTATTCGTGTATTTTGGTTTCTCTACGTAACTCTGATCATTTCGGAGGGAAGATAAAGCCACAATTCGCATTTTATAAATTCAACTTACCTTCAAAGTTTTGTTATCATAATTTTTATTATATTTTGGCGACAGTTCACTCACACTATAAAACAGACTCCAGAAAAATTAGTTCCTTTACTTATATAAGGCGCTATATTAATTTAATCGAGCAACTTTCAACGAATCTTTTACGTGTGTTCATCGTAAAACTCTTTGGTTTAAGAGAACAGCGTAATAAAGTTAAGTGCTTGTTTATTACGCTATAAGAACGTAGTGAGAGAATTTTATCGATTTGTAATAGGTCATTACTTGCTTCGCACTTCTATAATTCTTAAGAACACGTTAAGTTTATTGTTCTTAAGATGGTCATAGCCTGTTCTATAATGTGCAAAAGATAAAAGAAATGTTTTACTGTGTTTCCTTTCAAGGGAAATTAAAAGCGTTGAAAGAGATTTCGATTTGTGTGGCTGTTTTTGTGTGTTTCTTAAGTTTTGTATCGCTTGGAATAATGGGAATAGTTTCTCCCGTTGAAGTTTACGTAATTTGTTTTCTTTCTGACCCATTGGATATAGGTATGAAGATAATCTTGAATCCATTTGATCGATTTAAGAGAAGTGCAAATGTTATCGATTATTTGTGAGACTGTTTTTCTTGCAGGAGAAGGATAGAAGAAGGATGCAGGGATTGGGTAAAGGGGGATATAGCTTTGCAAGTCAACAGAAATCGACATCGGAAGGGGGAAAAGTCTTTGCTCATGGAATCGAATATATAACATGTATGAATAATAGACGAAGAAAACAGAAATAAGCGTTTTGGGAAGACTTTTAGAGGAACGTTTTATGAGAAACTTAGGTTGTGCAATTTTCTGCATTGTTAGAGAGATTGATATTTTTCAGCAAGTTTTTCGCTTTATTATTATTATTATTTCAATTATAACGTTTTTTCCAACTTGATTTCGTTGGGGACAAATCTTTTGAGCAATTTTTCGTCTTTCGACAGTCTTATCACCAAATAATTAATTAAAAAACAATTCATTATATTCTTTAAAAATATATCCAATTAAAGGTAAGTCTGGATAGAGTAGAAAATGTTTTTGAATATATTATACTTTCCTCTACAAAATTTACTTTATATTATTCATAACATTTAACATTCAACTTCACTCATTTTCAATTTCCTCGTTTCCTTATCAGAATCTTATTAGTCCAAGTACAACAGTTCTGCAAACTGTAAACATCAAAATCTTGCAAGGCAGGGCCTTCAAAATACTTATCCAGCGTTTCATACTTCGGGTGTTTTTTTGTGGTAAGAGATTTTTCCTTCATATACAGACAACCTTCCAGTAAGTGAATAACAGCTGATAATTAACTTCAGCAATTTTTGATGAACCTAGTTTTTTTTATTAGGAGCCATAGCTATTTATGTTTTCACAACGTGCGTCCATCCGTCTGTCTGTCTATTATACTTTAGCGTTCGAACGCTTTCGAATTTTCGACTTCCGTTTTCGTCATTCGACAACTTTGGCAAAACGACAGCCTAAGTTCGTTAGTGAAAAAAAGTCGGTGAACTACTTCCGGTTCAAAAGGTCACGTTTTTCACAATACAATTCCATGTAAGGGAGACCCGTGTAATTTGGACCCCCTAATTTAAAAGGGTTGTAACTTCTATTCAAAATGAAGTAGCTCCAATTTTCAAACGTAGACATATAGTGGACATTTCGGGCTATCTTATCTGCATCAAAATGATAGAGCCACCCTGGAATATCATGGATTTGTTCCATCTTACCACTTAACGCTATGGTCTTTTGCATATTTCTGTATCTGTTCTTGACAACACATATTGCAAACAAATCACTCGTCAACAAAGGTGATCATGGGAAGAGGAAAATCGTAACATTATTTGAGAAAGGACAAATTGCTGCTTTTCACCAAGCTTGCATGTCAGTGCGAAAAATCGCAGTTTCAATAAACCGATCACATATGTTAAAAACTACATCGCTTTAAAGGACAATTATGGCAAGGAAAAAGTCTCCTGATCGTCATCAAACTTTAACCAATCGTCAAAAAAGAACAATAATCAAGCAAATGAGTAATTCCCAAGTAAGTTCAAGCCAAATTGCATCTCAACCAGAAATATGTGCGTCATTATTCACCGTTCTTCTCTGTATTCGATCATCTGGACTGCTGAAATACCGGAAAAGAAGAAAGCACCAAGTCTACAACTTAAACACAAAGACGCAGACTACAGTGGGCAAAGGATCGTATGAGTTGGGTTGAAAAATGGACATCGTGTTATGGAGTGATGAAAAAAAATGGAACCTTGACAGACCAGAGGATTGGAGTATGTAATTACTGGCATTATGTTCGAAAAGAGGATGAAATATTTTCCAAGAGGCAGCAAGATGAGGGATCAGTGATAGTGTGGCCCGGCTTTGGATACAAGGAAAGACAGAAATCGTTTTCTGCTCTGGATGTATGAATGCCACCAAGTATCAGGAAATACTGAAACATGTATTTGCTTCCGTTGCTCAGGAGGGCCTTTCTTGAGGTTTCAGCAAGACAATGTTTCAATTCACATTGCCAAATCAACACGGAACTGGTTTCTTGATAATTGTATGTGCTCTCGACTGGCCAGCTTTTACGCCGGATCTCAGTCCGATGGAAATGTATAGGTGAAACTGGCTAGATGTGTATATGCTGGAGAAAAGCATTATAACAATGTTATAGAAATAATGCAGATGATTACAAATTGTTGGGAAGAAATTAATAACAATTACCTAATTTCCTTGATCAAGTCGATACCACATCGCGTTTTCTAAGCAGTAAATAAGAAAATATGTTATATTAGTTATTAAGTTGCATTATTTAACATAGTAACAAAGATTGGCTCTTCCTTATGATGCAAATAAAATCATTAAATTACTAACAATATTTATAAACAAAAATATCCTTAATTTTATTAGATGGCTTGTTTTCTATTTTTAAACTCTTGAATATTCAACATGAATAGAATATTTCGCCTGGAGATTTTTTTTGCCTTCGCTTCAATCACAAAATTAATTAAATCGCAATTAAATAATTTTGTATTACTTCTACTTCGCACATTTTTACGTTTCAATACCCTCAAGTCCAAACGAGTTGCTTTCAGTTTTGTTTTTCTTAAGATCTAAAAGCATTAAATATAATATTCATAAATAAATAACAAATGAAAACAGTCTCGATTATAATTCTCCATATTTTTGATAATATTTTTTCAGTTCAATCGTACAAATACAGTTTGGATTGAGTTTGTTGAAAGGGCCGAAATGGCTAATGCGTTTGTTCAACGTTAGTCTTGGGTGTTTTTCCACAATTCTCTCCCGCTTTCTTCTTGTGTAGGTGCAATTCAATCAGCAATAAAAGCGCCTTCTCCACTGCCGATCGAATTTCACCGTCGGATAAGAGAGCAAGCAGGTTATGAGGCTTTCCCCAGGAAATTTCCAAATAAAAAAGACTTTAGATAATTAGAATATTGTTTCCGTTTAAGTGATTGAAACGGAATTAATAACTAACAGTAGGGAATTTTAATTATGGTTCAAAGAAAATTATGGAAGAAAGTGGAAAGCAAAGGACTCAAGGTTATGCCGATGTTATTTTACAAGAAATATCACAACTTAAACGCGATCGGTAATTTTTTTTTATCAAATAAGATAATACGTTTATTTTGACAATATACAGAATGATCCAAAGCCAGGAAAAACGTTAAAGCTCAATAATTCGCACACGAATGTAGATCAAAAGATTCTGTTTTTCACAGAAACGATTTAAATGAGTTGTTCGGTTTTTGCACATTTTCAGATGGTAAGATGGCAATTTTCTCATTCTGATAATAAAGTTTTCATTCTAATGATAACTAAGAGGCCATTCTCGATTACTGACAGCATTTCTATGCCTACGGAGATATCTGTAACCTGACAACACCATCTGTTGGTCAAAAACCGAACAATTCTAGCATTAATTTTTTTCCTGGAAAAAAAAGTCCGACTTCATTTCAATCGGTTTTGTGCAAACAGAATTTTTTTATCTGCATTCGTGTGCGAATTATTGAGTTTTAAAGTTTTCCTGACTTTGGAACACCCTGTAGAATTCAATGAAACCTGTACTAACAATCACCTGAGTTGGTCCCACAGCAATTTACGTGGTAAATGTATTACCATAACGGCGATTTGTTTACGCGACCAGCGACCGGCATTGTCTATCCCGTATCTATGTAAACCTGTGCTTAAAAATCCTGTCTAGAAGCGACCACTGACGGAACCAAGTTAAAAATTATTTTATGTACTGCATTTTAATAAGAAACGGTAACAACTTATATGAATCAAGATAAAGGTCTAATCAATAAACTCCGGACTACAATATTCACACTAATCAACCAGCCAGCGTTAAGGAATAAATTCTAGCTAATTTGATGCGTGTGAAGAGGTAGACCACTACAGTATTAATGATTCTCAGTCGGAAAACAGACTAGGAACCCGATTTTTCTCAAGTTTTTAATGTCGAACTTCTATGTCATGGAAATGAAAAGACCTATCGATTTTACTGGTATGTTTAATCGCGACCCATATTGTGGTAGGTTCTTATAGTTACTGAGAAAGGCCGATTAACTTTTGATTTCATTTATATGGTCACAGGTAATTTACCCGATTTTAATACGAGACATATAATCCCGGCAATTAATATCCCGAGTTGCAATTATTGCCAAATGAGTCAACCAATACCAGATAAATTGTTTGTAATTTTGGTAGCCTAATTGGCCATATCATATCGACCATTTAATCTTAAATTTATATAATTTAAGCGATCGAAAAGCGGACTGTATAATAGTAATCAGCGTGAAATTCTAGATTTCCGTTTTCTTTTCCCGATAATGCTCTCGCATGTTTCTGTTTTCTCTCTAGTTACATATCTGTTTCTAAGATAAATGATGGCTGTATAAATAGATAAAAAGGACATTTGAAACTCAAGTAACATGAATAGCCTTAAAATATTGAGTTGATGCATAGGTTTGTAGGCAAAAATCTTTCAATACGCCTTCCTTCAATGTGGCAATACATATCAACATTTATGGTTACATTCGTAGGATACAATTCTTTGTACAGGATTCCTTGTTTATTCTACCAGACGCTTAACATCATCTTCAAAACTCAGAGAATCACTCAATAGTTAAACTGGCCTTGTTTGAAACGACAGAATCGTTTTCTTTCAGTGCTTTCTCCCCGTACACGTCACAAATGTTTCGAGCAGTCTCCGCTGTCTTTGCTCATCTATTAGACAGAAGAATACACTGAGTGAGCTAACGTCTCCAAAATGGCATGTAGCAGAAGCAAATGAAATTGATACACCCTTATTCTTAGAGATATTAATGATTTATAAAAATAAAGAAATGGGTATGACATTCATACCAGCGAACTACACAACAAATTCGGCATGTATACGGAAATGTATGCTGGAAAACTTGAACACTGTTTCGAATCTTCGGTCCGAATTTGAGCCCCTGAAAGTGCTTAAAGTCGAAATACGAGCATGATGTTGACCCCCACGATGACATTTCAATTGATTGAAAACAAGGTCAGTTTATTAGGAACACTCTCCTAATACAGTATTGCGCCACGCCTGGCAGCTGTAACAGCACGAATTCGCCGTGGTGTGGATTCAATTAGCCGCTGGAAGCATCGTTTCGTGGTGTTTGTTCATGCGGATGCAACGGCTGCTCCCAGTTGATGCTCATTGGATGGTGGTGTTTCCATGCCTCGAATAACCCGTTCCAGCTCATCCCAGAAATGTTCGATTGGACTCAAATCCGGGAACTGTGGTGGCCAGAGGAGTAAGTTGAATTCATTATCGTACTCCTGGAACCATTCCATGACGATACGAGCCTTGTTCTGCTGGAAGCATTCTCCCGATGGGGAAAACACAGTAGTCATGAAGGGTTGAACGTGGTCGGCAACAATGTTCAGGTAGCCCTGGCCATTAAGACGTAGTTTTACAGGTATCAGCGGACCAAGAGTATGCCAGGAAAACATTCTCCAGACCATTACAGAGCCTCCACCAGCCTGAACAGTGGAAACCAGGCAGGAGGGGGTCCACCGTTTCGTGCTAATGTCTTCAAATTCTGCGTCGGCCATCTGCATGGTGTCATAGGAAACGGGATTCAACCGACCGGTAGACCTTCTTCGACAACGATCCATTGTTGATGATTGGGGGGAGATCAAAGGTACCCGAAGCCCATCCTTGCCAATATACGGCGTGTAGTACGTTCAAAAATGTTATTCTACATCCCAGTGTTGTACTCCACGGTTAGTTGACGAGTCATGACGTTTCTATTTGCACGAACAACCATTCCCATCCTACGTTCACCCCTTGGATCGACGAGTCGTTTATCTCTGGCTGGTTGTTTTTTGGTTGTTTAACCAGTCCTGGTAAACCCTTGAAACGATTGTTCGGGAAAAGCCTAGAAGACGTGCGGTTTCAGAAATGGACAGTCCAACTCGCCGGGCACCAACTATCATTCCGCGCTCGAAGTCGCTCAGATCCTTTGTTTTCCCCATCGTGATAGGTGTGTTCTCGCTTTATATTGGTACCGACTATAACGTGACCAACTGAAACGTAGTAATTGCTATGCCAACGGATTTTCATAGTCATTGGTGTTCCTAATAAACTGGCCACTCAGTATATATCGGAAGTGTTGTTTGTTCCCACTTGAAATTCCATCTTCTTTAACCCACAAATAAATCAAAATTTTTCAAATCTGCAAATTTAACCCTCTTCACGAACACAACAGTGTCCCAGAAAATGACTATGACAAACAATAAGGGAACTCCCAAAACCATACTGGCGCAACACCATAATCAAAAACGCTGCGAACTTATGCATTTATCCAATATACAGGGTATGTCCCTCCCCCCCTGTTTGATGCTCTGTTTTGCGTCAAGCCGTGGAATGGCTGTCTGAATTACTGTGTTGTCACTGCATTGGAAGTTCTCGCTGTTTCCTGCCTCACAGTAAGGTCCATTCCTGAACCCATACAGCCCAAAACGTAGAGCGCAAAAAACCTTCACCCTTACGGAATGTTCCAAACTAACAACGGGAATTTCGTACCAACCTGATATGCAAGATTATGTGATTGGAGAATGTGCTGTGCATCCGGACGGTACCATTTGAAAATAGCCTGCGAGCTGACAGCCTGCATAAGGCCTACAAGATGCAATGACAGGGGACATCGTAGTAAACGTGCCTAGTTCAATGCTTGACAAACCAGGATATCAAACAAGCTGTGGCTCCGTCGCTTTTCGTTTGGGACTATGGGTTTATTAATAAAAAATGTTCACCACATCATCCTCTACATATCCTTAAATTTGTGAAACGTCGTCCATTTACACCAGGGGTGACCAACCTTTTTTTGTCTCGGGCCAAAATAAATTTCTGAAGGTTTTCAGGGGGCAACCATTTGTAATTCAAATCACATTCAAATATTTTATGAAACATTAACCACGTACAATCTTACTTGTTAATAAATTTTACAGTAAATAGTTCATTTCGCGGGCCGCATAAATTCTTTTGGTGGGCCGCATTTGGCCCGCGGGCCGCAGGTTGGTCACCCCTGATTTACACCCTGTATAAAAAGTTCTGAGGCCGTGAATGTTCTAAGAGTAAAAAAACAAATAATTTCATACATTAGTAAATTTAAAGAAATATGGTTGATGGATTTTTTTTATATAAACTGGCATTTCTGTATATACTTATCAATACAGCTAATGGAAGTTTAGAATTTAAATATTCTCACATTTAGAAATCACAACTTAAACCCGAGAGAATATTTTGATGGCTATGAAATTTAATTTTTTATCAGAGTAGCAATATAATCAAATTTTACATTTTGATTAACCGATTCATTAACTGGGATAAAAAAAAATGATGCTCGAAATAAACAGCAATTCTTTCACAAATTAATCACTTATGACATTATTTTCATCTTGATAAACGAATAAGGGGTTCATGAGAAAGAATCACGTCTCCATCTTGAACTGCTGATCAAGAACTTTTAAACAGTGCGAAGCTAGCGAATTTGAATTGAATTATCATAATTAGTATGTTGTTGCTATTAATGAGGTTAATATTAGCAACGAAGAGATGACTGTTTGTTGAGTAAAAAATGCACTCGACGAATGCTCTATTAATTCATTCCACAGTGAAGACACCCTTAGCCGTAAACTAATGACTGCCAGAATTAAAAATCAAGTCGATTATTCTATTATGAAATGCCTGAAAGTGCCAGAAGATCCAAAGAAAGCGCTTTTCTGTGTGCGTGTCTGTGTATGTGTGTGTTGAGAAGAGAGCCGAACCAAGTTTGCCTGTTCCACAAAATAAATGTTGACTCAGCGCCGCGAGTGGCGCACAGAGGAATTCCTTGACTGTCAGCGCGTCGCTCATCGTCACGTGATGCTTTGCAACTTTCCCCTCCTGCTGCCTTCTCTTTCAGGTATCTCTACTCCCCCCACTAACCCACCCACCTCGGCTACCCACGCCGCCCCCTTTTCCCTTTTCCATTCCGGTGCCAAAGCGAGTTGCGCTGATGAAGTGAACAGTCAACAGAGGCGGCCGTGGCGCCTGCAGATGGGGAATTGAGTTCCAATGGCAGTGAAAGGGAACACGGACGGAGAGAACTTGGGAGCAACGAGGGCTGGTCGAAGGCCCCTTCCAACATCACGAACACGTGAAATTGGAGCCAAAACTTTCGCTGGAACAAACTAACATAGACGACGAGTCTTTTATTTCGCTCATGGCAGTAATTTTAAAAAGGCTGTAAGACGTCACCGTCCGTTTTTCCACCCTACTCCCACCTTCTATTCCGTATTTCATCTGCTTCAGTCCTAACAAAAATCTTTTTCTTTTCCTTTCAGTGATTATACAAGGTTTCCTTTCTCTTCTTTTCTTCTTCTTTTTTTTTTTGCAATGTTCATAAACGCTGGTTGAATTTTACTTCTCCCGAAAGAAGCAAAGAAAAGAAACGTTGCGAGGAAACTTTTAAAACTCGAGATTCGTATTACATAGAGAGCGTCTTCATCCGTCATTTGGTTAAGAATGGGTGTAAAGGTGGTGATGGTCGGAGTTTTTATCTCTTATAAAAGAACGGGAAAAGAATTCTAAAATACTAGAGAATTTCAGTAAGGTTTAGACCTAAAAACTACGTTTTTTCAAATTGAATTATGTTAAAATGATATTAAATGATTACAAAAGGCCTATCAACGTGTTTCATAAAGGGTTATCAACAAACCATCTTGAACAAAGACATAACTCTCATTACAAATCGGTAAACTACGAGAGCGTTTTGAAAAATTTTGCCTATGCGATAGCTTCAGTAACTTGCGAGACATGAAAGGAAAACCGATTCATTGACTACTAAGAATCCTAATGGTATTCATCTACAACATCACGAATGCGCAAAATATTTGAGAAAATGGAGACATACTTGGACGTTCAGTTGAAACCAAAGTGCTGTAATTGAATTACTTACCGCGGAAAAGAATAGTTTTGTCTATGGCAAAGCATGTATGGATTTGAGTATACTGTTAGAAGATGGGCAAGTCGTGTGAAAGATAGCAATATAGGCAAAACTAGCCCGCATGACCAGCTGTGCAGCGGATGACCCGTATCATCTGAACGGTCACCGTTACAATATTGTAAAATAAGACACTATCTGGTAGATGACATTTCTTCATATTTATTCAAGTAATACCGAATACCTTGTGGTAATGGAACGATGCACCATCTTTTTATAGCAGCTAGTCCTCGAGTCTTCATCCAGTTTCGGGATTATGAACTCCTCCAACATATTATACAGCAGATTGTCATGTGAATAAAAAATGGGGCGAAGAATCTCCTATTCACTAATACGTTACATGTTGTTCTGGAATAAATACCCGGTATTTACTTTCCACTTTGTGATCATTTTGAATCTTGTTAATTAACCTTTCTGTTAATTTTAATGACAAACAACAACTTTAATAACATAAAATTAATGAAGTAATATACACTGGAAGTCTCTCTTTAAAAACCATTAAATATTAACCGTTTTCAAAGGGTTAAACACGTAAAATTAGGTTCATTCATGTAAAATTAGGCTGTATCAAATGTGTGATCATAATAAAGCATGCATTTTTTACAAGGCATCTGTAAATGAAGACGGCCCCATAGCGGAAACCGGTCTGCTAACATATCCGAAAATAAATGCTGTTAAAAAGGAAAAAATATATAACTTGAAACATAATATTGGTTTAGTCATCCCTATTATATTGTCGCCTTAAAAATAGGCCCCATTTGATGCGATACGCTGATGATAATGAATAATTTAGTCGTCGAAACACTTCTTTTAGGCACTTTACGGTATGCCTTTAGGAGTTTCTGCGAATTTTTCGTTTCTTGGACTCACTTCATTTACGAAAGGGTAATTTGAGTTTGGGGAACAGGAAAACGTCACAGGGGGCCATATTTGGCGAATACGATGCTTGGCCTCTGTGTATGACAGCACATTGTCATGGTTCAGAATCTGAGAATTGTTCTTCCACAAATCTCGCTTTTTCACTCGTTTCAACGCAAATAGGATAAAAGGTGTCCGAAAAGTAAAGTTTCCGATTGAGCTGTTGGCCGAAAGAAACTTCTAAACCATTAAGTGCTATTTAAATGCGTACAATTTTTTCGATAGTCAATTTTTTAGAAATAAAAAAAGCAACATCCCAATATTTCTGCAACATGTGATTAGATCTGTCGACTATTTTGAGCATACTTGAGGTCGAGTAAAAAGCCCAGCAGCTGTATACAAACTCATTAACAAACCGTACCAAATCCTTACGTGACACTTAAGCATGAGGGGAATTCAATAAGTAAGTTACAATTGAATATAGAAATGAAGAAAATAATAGTCCTTATTTGAAAACTACTTTTATTTCTCCACGTAATCTCCCTGTACAATCAGACACTTGTTCCATCGTTTCACAAGCTCCTCAAAACTAGCAGCAAAAAATTCTTTGAGCTGCTTTCTGAACGAGGCAGTGAATTCTCTTTGTACAGCTTCGGGAAAGTGATGTTTACTGTCTTCTGGGATCACTAAGACATATTGCTTACAACATTCCGGCAGCGAGAATAAACTGTAAATGCCGACTCGTACTGTAACATTCTCATGAAACTTCATAATGTCGACGGATGAAACCTCCTCATCAAAGGCGCGTTGTTATTGCATGATAACGCGCGTCCTCATATTGCCATGAAGACAACTGAGATGCTGCGAAAGTTCTTGCACGCATAATGGCATAAATCGCCACCTATCATAACTTTGTTTTCTCTCAAAACTCTCAAAGTTAGCTTAACAGACTACCCTTTTTATGGCATTTTCCAATATCATTGACTGGGAGCTGAAAAAAATTGATAATTTATTTCTTAAATATACTTTGAAATTTGCGTGATGCTGCAATAAAATTTTTATGCTGTTGCATTTTCTCTATATTTATATTTAAAGTAACAATTTTCTCACTTTTTCAATACAACGGAATGTAATAAAGAGTGCACTTCATTAAAGAATTTTTAATTAAAACTAGTGCCCTTTTAATTAAAAAATAATAAAAGATACAAATCAGGAGTCGCGTATTTTAAGGAATTCGTGGCGTGATAATGAAACTGCAAATACAAACATTGGAAAATTAGCGAGAAAGCTAATATTAATTGCGGGCGGATTTTGACACTTTAACAATGGAAAAATTGCATTTTTCAAAATACTTCAGCATTAGTTTTTATTTGGCAGTATTAAAATTATCTTAACGGTCTTATAAATTAACTCCAAAGTCCCAAACGAACCCAATCGCTTCTTTTAAGGAACGAACTTCAGAGATAAAAAAAGATCTCAAGATTTAAAGTAAAAATTGAAAAATCCTTTTATACAATCTTAATCCTCGTCGGTTGAAATGCATAAGTGATATGAAGTGACTGTCAACCTGTTTACGACCTTGTTCCGTGTTTTGCTTTTCTTTTCTTTTTTATTTTTTCACTCCTCTCCGAACTTCCCTCATCCTTCCTTCCTTCCTTCCGTTTCTTTGCGTAGGCTCTCCGTCATGGCAGAGCATTAGCTGTTAAATAGATAAATAAGATGAACGATTACGAGAGGCAGGGATTTGGTTCACTCCGATTAAAACCTTCGATAGCAATGATCGAAAGACCCCGGGGAGAAGTCGCTTTAATCCGGCCGACCATTCGAGGGCCTCCCGCCGGAGCGAAGGGGGATTTGAGGCGGCAACGGGCGGAGAGGAGAGGGAGAGAGGCGCACGTCCGACGGACCCATCATTATTTATTTTCAGCTTAGCGCTCTAAGTGAATATAAATACTACTTAGGCAGATTTGTATTCATTGAAGAAGCTTGGATCGTTTTACGTATGTAAGGGAGGAAGAGGAAACAGTGCCTCTAGGAGATAAAAGCGGAATAAATAATGTAAAACATGCGAAGAACACTCTCCCGTCGACTTGAATTTCTTCTCTCTTCTGTACGTTTTTTTTTTTTGACGTAGAACTACGTCTATCAGAGGCGCATTCGAGGTAAAATTCTAATTGAATAAAGCCGTTTCTACATTTTTCTCTTTATTGTTAATAATTTTTTTTTTTTTGTGCTCAACTTTCATTTTTAATCAAAACCCGCTTCATTTTCTTATCTTCCTTCCGCTTCATATATTGCTTCTTCATTCATTTTAAATTTTGTTTAAAGAAAAAGGCAGCGGGAATGATGAAAAACACCAAGAAGAAATGAAAATAGAAAGGAAAAAAACATGCTTAAAAAACACAAATAAGTATTGAGGATACTTTTATTCTGAACTCCAAAATGCAAAATTCGTTTAATGCTTTTTATTTTTGCATAAACACACAAAAGGAATTCAAAGAGCGTTCACATGAGTTCATAAATGAAATGATGATGCTTACCATTATTACCACGTCTATCAACATTATTTTAGCAATTCATTTTTGGCATTCATATTAAGTAACAGTCTGTGAGATGATATCAAATGTACGTTTATGAACACAGCCGCTTCAGTGCGGTGACGGAATGAAAAATTTAACAGAAATCAAAGGCTTTTCAATTTTTAACACTAGATGGCAGAACGTTTTGGAGCCTGCAATTGGGTATGGGATATTTTGTATTGATAGCTTTTTAGATCTCATCAGAAAGAGATTCGATTTCATATTGAGTAGTCTGGCCTTTCAGGAAAGCAATTTCATATGAAGATAGTGACAGCCTCTGCGTTGTTCTGTTGATTAATTTCTTGAGATATGAATTTAAACTTTGAACTATTTACAACTAGGGTGTATTTATAATTTCACTCTGGATCTTGCGCCAGTCACTTTATTAAATTGTCAAAACCCAAATATAAAAAATGAGGCGTGATCACCACCCGACTTTCTTATACATAAATGACCTGGTCCAAATTCAGAAAAAAATTAAACAACTGTCTAAAAAATCTACTTCCGGTAGAAATTTTAAAAAAGTTTGTGAATAAAAGTTACTTCAAATTAGCTTCTAAACACTTTGGTATAGATTCCAAAGTTGCCTATACCATCTTATTTCGCAAAAAACTGGATTTTGACAAGAGTAAAACTGGTACTTCCGGTTGGAATTTTGAAAAAGTTTCTTAACAAAGGTTGTTTAAAATTAGCTTCTAAACACTTTTGTATATTTCACAAATTTTCCTATACCTTCTCATTTCGCCTGAATCAGCCAAAAACTGGATTTTGACAAGAGTAAAACTGGTACTTCTGGTTGGAATTTTGAAAAATTTTCTGAACAAAAGTTGTTTATAATTGAAATTGGAACACTTTTTATACCATACAAAATTTTTATAAACGCAATGTTTAACGAGATATTTCAAAATTTATATTTTGGCGCTGGAGTAAACTGATACTTCCGGTTCACCGATTCCACTGGAAAACTAATCAGACCTCCAGATGAAGAATATAATCTTAAGTTTAAAGTTTGGTCTCGATAGCTTTAGCCGTTTGGACGCTATCGTGGACACACACACACAGACACACACACAGACACACATACATTTTCCAGAAATCACTTTTTCGTAATCTAAGGACCCTAAAACGTGAAGATCAGTGAAAATCTGGAGGTCGAAATTTTTCGGGATTACAATACTTTCTAATATTATGTATAAGAAAGTAATAAAAAAAAATCAGTATATTTTATGCAGAGATCATTTGGAAATAGAAATTCTCCTTTATAAATTACAAGCAGAGGACCCGGAGGAAAAAAATATAGTTGTTTTATATTTATGTACATGAATGAAAATAAAAGATACACTGTATTCCCGCGCGAGAGACTTGCGGTCATTCTTGATGCTGCTTCACGGAACAATCGCAAAAGTCCTCATTAAACAAAGCAAACAACGACATCACAATTTTTTAACGCTGAAATCCCATTCAGCTCCAGGTAAATTGAATTTTAAAAATAAACTACAATGGAAAGGAAGAAAGAAAAAATAAAATCCTTTCTTAGCGAGTACCTAGAAGACAAGAAAAATATACTTGTCAAATTTCAATTTTGTAGCCTCATAATTCTTGAGATTTCGTGATGAATGAATGAATGAATGAATGAGTGAGTGTATACATTTTTCACTCTCTTTTTTACAGACTGGAGCAATACCCGGCTTCGCTCGGGTTTGTTGAATTAGGGTAAATTAACTTGATTAGGGTAAATTTTACAAAAACTAAATTTAACTTTTTTTTTTTTTTTTTTTTTGCCAACTTTAATTCACTCATGACTTCTTCAGGGTTATTCCTAGGAAACACCCGTTGCTTGATAAATGTCGGGTTTTTCGCTCATAAAATCCGCGTAATCCGCTGCAAGTTATTAAAATCCGATAAAAACGCTATTCATCCATTTAAAGTATTTTATTTAGTTCGGGTTGGTTATAAAATGGGGTAAATTTGTTTGGTAAATTTTTGAATAATTTAATTAAGATTTTTTTTACTTTGGCTTTAATTATCGAAAAAAGTAAAATATGAATGTATTTCCGATAATACATTGTTGAAAATAATCTTATGGCAATGTATACAGACGATGCTATTTTAATTCTAAAAGCATCCAACTCACAAGAGCTTGAAAAGACCAAATAAATATTTATTTGATAATATCTCATTTAAAATTAACGATCAACTCCTGACGAGGAAAACTGAGATCAAAATAGTAGGTTTATGGTTTCAAGATAATCTGAGTTGGTCCAAATTAGAGGATCATTTAGAGGATCATTAGCTAGATGTAGAAAAATGATTTCATTTCAAGTGTGTAGCTTAATATATTATGCTTTTATTTATCCATATTTCTTATACCATATTTCAAATGGAATTGAATTATATGCTGGACAATCTGACTGTTAAGTTAAGCACACTTATTGTAAGTCTACAAAAAGATTTATTAGAATCATATATTTTTTACCATTTATTTCTTCAACTGATAACTATTTAAAGAATTAAATATTTTAAAATTTAACCAGATTTTTAAACCTTCATTAGCTGTACAAATGTACAAAGAAATAAGAAACACGTTATAACAAGAATAATTTCTATCACTCATATAAATTAACACCAAATTAAAAAATAATTTACGCATTGGAAAATACAATAAGAATAGTGGTTGCAAAAAAAATTGATAATATGATGATAAAAACATGGAATGAAATTTCTGAGTGTATTAAAGAAAATAATAGTATAAGAAATTTAAAATCACTTTAATAGATTGGTTGCTGCATAATGAGTGATCTTCTTTTATGATTTATAATATTTGTATTTTGATTATATTTTGATCTTGTAATCTTAACTGTATAATGTTTTATTATATCCTTTGGGGACTACCTGCTTTTAGCTTTTGTAGTTTCCTTGATATTTGTAATGAATATTAAAAAAATTATTATTATTATAATAAATGCTGCAAAAACGTTTTGTTTAACTTATTCAAGGAAGGTGGTGAATTTTTAATTTTAGTATAGAATATCTCACAATATAATTCAGCGGCAATTTACGATTAAAGACCTTGGAGTAGTGTTTAACACGAAATTAACTTTCACTGATCATCTCGAAATGTTAATACCCAAAATAAGTAAGCGCCTTGGTTGGTTGGTTGGTTTGGCTGGTTTAGAAATTTTGGCGTCGACTACTAAGGTCATTTTGCGCCTTTTACACAAGTTATATCTGTATGCAGCCGGCACAAACACAAACATCCATCCCCACGGCGGGATTCGAACCCACGACCAGGCAGACTCGAGAACTAGAAGGCCTACGCCCTAGCCCTCTCGGTCACCTGGCCAGCGTAAGCGCCTTGGAATTATCAAAAGATTTGCAAATTTTTTAAGAAACTAAAAACTTTCATACACTTATATAAGTCAATCGTATTACCTAAAATTTTGTATGCAGTTTGGATTTGGTACTCTGACCAAACCCAACTATTTGGTCATCTTCAAGCCAAATTTAATAATTTTAACTCTTTCATTCTCTATGTTCTTCATCTTCCCGACAAAGCCTCCTTGGCCCCACTTTTTTATCTGCCACACATTATAAACAGAGTACTTCATAATACTTTGAGGAGGATTATTAGTGGGCGGTTATGCTCCCCGCAGAATCTCGAGTTAATTCGTTTCAGAATTCCAAGTGGGACAAGAAAATATCAACCGTTAGTGTTTCGAGGTACTCTGAGAACGAAACTTCAAGTACTAGATCTGGCTTCAATTCAATACAATTCAATTCAATTCAATTTATTCAATTCGAATCAAGATAATTTTACAAAATTTACATGAATCATTTACAAAATTTAAATTTACTTTTTCACAACGATTTTTTTACAACGATAAGATAATCAATAATATTTCCAGAGGCCAATTTCGAAACCCAAAATCCGAAGCCCTTTCTGGGCTTGTATGGATATAAAAACGGGTCTACATAGATAAATACAATTTTTAAACAAATATATATTATTCCATCTAATGTATAAAGGAAAACTTTTTTCGTAAAACTTCTTTTATCCAAATTTGCCGGCACGGTGGCCGAGAGGGTTAAGGCACAGGTCTTTTCGCTCTCGACACCAGCGAGTCGCGGGTTCGAATCCCGCCCAGGGCATGGATGTTTGTGTTTGTTTACGTTCATAATCGTTCTATCATCATCATTTGGGTCTAGTACAATAGACCTGAGGTCGCAGTGCTTGGTTCTTTGACAACCACCTCTTTCAAATTCGTTATCATTTATCCAAATTTGAGCTTACATTTTGTGTTTTTCCAATATAAAAAACTAGACTTAATTAAATTAAGCATCCATTCTGGTACATTACTAAATAATTATGGAACATAAAATTGCCTTTCTCGCTTATAAATTAATATATTATTTTAATACGAATCCTATAAGTAATGATAATTGTAATTCTATTTTTTCTGATTAATCTTTCTTTTTTTCTTTTATTTGGATTATTTTAATTAATAATTCATTTGCATGTCCTTCATCTTTTTAATTATAATTTTTATTATACTTTTTTGAGTTAGTTTTCTCTTTTTGGTGTTTTTTCATTAATCCCGTTTCGGGCGCTTGCCTGTTGGGGGGAAAACATGGGGACTTGCCCTCCAGTTTGTCTTGTGTGGTTCCACCCTGTTGTTGTTACATTATTATTATTATTATTATAATTATTATTTTAGTTTTTGCTATTAGACCTCGGAGTATTAGTCTTGATTCTTTTATAAGGAAACACAAATACATAGAGGGTTCTGCTTTTTTGTCAGACTTTAGTGTTTACCGTATTATTCGCATCGTTTTATTTAATAATTTGGTTAGTATTTTTTTTAAGAAAATTTTTGTGTCGTCTCTTTACCCCGAGTTTAATTTTAATACGCTTCGGAGGACGCGTAGGGGGTTTGTTTTAAATCCCATTACCACTTGGAAATCGTCCCTCTCTCGGGTTAATCCCATTTTTAAATTAATTAAAAATTATTTAGAAAATTACAATGACACTGACCTCTCCTTAGCTGAGGGTCTGCACTTATGTTTATTTTCGTAGTTTTTTCTTCTTTTTTTTTCTTGCATTTTTATTTTTATTTTCGTTATTTTTTATTTATTTTTTATTTTTATTTTGTTTTTTACTTTTTTTTTTTTCATTATTTTCACGGTCTGCTTCATTAACTCTAATTTGGGCCTCGGCCTGTTGGGGGCAACACAGGGCGTCTCCCTCCGGACCATTCCGAAGGGGCTTTCCCTGTCGTTGTTACAATTATTATTATTATTATTATTATTATTATTATTATTATTATTATTATTATTTACACTTAAAAGAGTAACATGCAGTATTAGCTTCGAAGACTCATTTGAAAACAACATTTTTGTTTATCCACCAGGAGCATAGATAAAAAGTGTTCTGGAGAACCAACGCGTGAGCATGTGAAAAGCACGGACTCCCGCCGCTTTTAATGGCTGTCTTTACGCTTAGTGGACCGTCATAGTTTTATTTTTAATTTAAATAATGTTAAATATAAGAGTGGATTGTTGATTGTTATTGTTGGCTTGTCATATCGTTGTAGATAGTAATATTGCTGAATTTAGAAATTTAAATGTATCGTGTGGGTGAAAATTCACTTCAAAAATGGTGAAAATTTTACGAAAACTGTCCTTGCATGAGTGATTTTTCACTCGTAATATCCGTGCAAGCCGCGGAAATTCATGGCAAAATAGTGAAAACCCTTTCCCGGACTGCCGGCCAGGTGGCCGAGAGGGCTAGGGCGTAGGCTTTCTAGTTCTCGAGTCCGCCTGGCCGCGGGTTCGAATCCCGCCGTGGGCATGGATGTTTGTGTTTGTCCCGGGCTGCGTACTGTTATAGCTTGTGTTAAAGGCGCAAAATGACCTTTGTAGTCGGCGCAAAATGACCTTTGTAGTCGACGCCAAAATTTCTAGAACCCCCTTTCCCGGACTATATTAAAGCATCATGAAAAGTTTGACGCCCGTTAGTTTCATGGTTGTAAAGATAATCGCGAATATACACACAGACAGACACAGATTGACTTTTATTAATAGAATAAAATAAACTACATAGTTTATAGTTTATCAATTTATTGACTATAATTGATAAACTATAGTCCGGTATTGTTGAGAAGGTTCCCTTATTGAAAGAGATGATTTGATTTTTTTTTTTTTTTTTTTTTTGCAGAAGGAATTAAAGATACTGAAGAAGTTGCAAAAAATATAGAACTTTGAAGAAAAGGAGATCAGATGGAAATTGACGAGTTGAAGGAAAAATCATGATAATGTTTTTAGATACAACAAATAAATAAATATTTTATACAGTACATAAACCTTTTATTTATTTATCAATGGACGAGTCTACGGAATCTTGTACATCGGTAATACTGAATAAGGGCTTAGAATAACTGAAGTATGAAATATAAGCACGAGTCTCTCGAAATGTCGAGTAAACATAGTGTCTATACTGAAGGTTCCTCTTCTTACTCGCGTCTGTGGTCACAATCGAATGCGGGACAATCAAACACGGCACGTGTAAGCTTTTTGCAGTATCTAAAAATAATAAAAAGAGTGTATTTTGTATGACGAAAAATTAAAATTATTCACCCGTAACGCTCTTTTCAGCCGGAAAGTTATTCTTAAATATAAAGAGGAAGGAATTTGTAGAAATAAATTAAGCACTTCAAAGTACATAGAAATTATGTAACCAGGGCGTAAATTATAGATAAGTTGAAGACTTCAAAAACCATCAAAAGATCTAAATGTTTCAAAATAATAAATTATGAATTAAATTGTGAAATATAAAATATATTTATTGTAATGGAAATGAGTTTATTCCAATACACTAGGATTCATTAGTCTTCATTCAAAACGCTGAAAACAAAACAGTAGGCCATTACATGGCTAGGTAAGAGAGCGAAGTATAAGTTGCGCTATCTGTTGTCACACTTAAAGGACAACTCTACGCAAAAATTCGATTATAATTTTTTTACAGAATATCAATTTTTGATATAAATATAACATGATTCCGTTGAAATTTTTAATTTTGGTCCATAATTTCTATATAAAAAATGCTTTGAAAAACGAAAAATAGCGCGTTTGCATTGCCCCCGCGCCGGCCATTATTTTTCCGAAAGTGACGTAGTGCGAGGTTAGCTGCTGGGGTCGATTTAACGTTTTAATGCTAATCCCAGTTGTTTGTAAGCTTCCACAGCGTGATTTTTTTAAGTAAAAAAAACTAGAAAGAGTTTCCAAATATTACTTTGGTTATAATAACATAAATGTGAATCTCCTTTTTGAATGAAAATAAAATAAAATTGAAATAAAATAAATAAATGAAAGGCACCAATGTAAGTTCTAATGAAGGAGGGGATTAAAAAAGGTGATTCACATGTTATTGAAATATTATCAAACCACTCCTTTTATTATATAATAATTATTTTGGTCATTTTAATTCATTTAATGTACTCTACGTAAATGAATATTTATTGACATGTGTGTAGCTTTTAAAGCGAAGTCACGAATGGATGATTTTCAAAAATGAGACGTTACATGAATGACACTGAATGAATTTTGAAACTTTTTTTTTAGTTTGTTTATTAAAAAATCACACTATGAAGCTTTCAAACAATTAATGCTAATTATTTCTCTAATTCACTGTGTTGACATGGATTTTATCGCCATGCCCCAACATTAAAAATTAGCTCTCTCTCTTTCTCTCTCTCTCTCTCTCTCTCTCTCTCTCTCTCTCTCTCTCTAACGTCTCCTGATATTTTCTCACTGAGGAGATATTTACGACCAATCTTCTTAAATTTGTAAATCGCATATTCGTCATGCCTCACTCTTATTTAGTATTTGGCTATAAGAATAGAGGTAGTGATAATAATTTATCATTTCTTCAATTTCCTAAGTAAGAATTAGGAAGAAATGGATAATATTTGATCGAAGAGATAACTGGCTTCCGACCGCGAACTAGTCGACTCTGCTCCGCTCACTTTGAAAAGTTTTGTTTTGTTATTGATCCTGTCGTATTAATGTAGGTATGTATTAATTAAGCTTACTATCTATTTGCGCAAGGCTATGTAACTAAAGAGGTATCCGGATAAAACGCAACCGGACAAAATGCAACTACACGTTTTGAAGTGTTCAGATAGCCACATTCGATTGAAAATGATGAGAAACGTAAGAACATAAGAGCTCGTTTTCATTTCTAAATACTACATTCGAGAAATTCAATTTTTCAAACAATAGACGAACTCAGAGCTCCTGCTACTTCGTCAAAGGGAATTATTTTGTTCACTGAAGCATTTAATGGAAGTCAACCAGAAATAGAGAGGGGAGGGCGGGACTGCCAATTGGTTATGATTTGAGGCCACTTTTTTGGTTAAAATTCACAAATAGAAACGGGGAGGGGGGACTAGTTATTGGCTATTGCTTTTAATGTTTGACTAAAACCCCATTAAAATTATATTACGTAATCTAGTTAAATAAGTAAATGGTGCTAAGAGTAGCAAATTTTTGTTTAATGTTAGAAGCTAATACATTTGTCATTTAAACTGGCATTTGTCACTGTAGGTGATATATTTAGTGATGATCGTAAATTAAAATATATCAGTGTAACAAAATACATTTGATAACCTGAAATTTAGTTCGATTTTCCATAAATTTTAGTTATGAATCAAATAAACAAAGAAAATTGCTTGAGAGAATTTTAATTAGTTTTAATAAAATTTTACAGTATTTGAAACCACAATGTTCTTGTGAAGCAAAGATTTTTCGAATGGCTGTTACAACGCAACGGGGAAGAACTTTTCTTTTATTTCTTCCCAGGTGCACCCAAATCTAATGGACAAATTAGTTTGTTGGTATATCGTAATCCACGTAGATTTTTGAAAAGACGGAAATTTCGGTGATGCACTCCGAACCACTGAGCATATGCTGATCGATCTCGGCTTAATCACGACAGCATACGTTCGCACTTGTGATGTCGGCATATCTTCACATATTGTGCACTGATACCTAATTTAAAAATTAATATCATGAAATTGTTCACATTTAAATAACATACGTATTAATTATACTTGACAATTTGTTGCGGGTGATACATTTTCCGTCGATTCGGCGACACTGTATTCCTCGTCTAATGACGGGTGATCGCAGTTCTAAACTATATGGTTTCACGCCTAAACCATCCAAATCACCCACAAGGTTCTCCAAATCGTTATCCAATTCATTATATAGATAGTTGTTAAAATAAGCCTCCATATCTTTATAAGTCTTAAAACTAATATCTGAATCGCTGCTTTCATCTCCAAACATTGTGAAAATTGTAGTGAACGCAGTACTGAGTGAATGTAGATCTATAGTGAATGTTAAAGCTTCACTGCAAAGCTTGCTGAGAGCAATCCTCGCACTATGTCACGCCTCCACCCAAGATTTCAAATCGCGCTCGGAATTTTCGTTTTTCACACATTTAGGATTCGAATTAAAAAAAATTAAATATGCTATGATGTTATTAATAGGTTAGTCTTTAGATTTAAGTAAAGTTGTATGTGACCGTACAGTTGTCCTCTATAATTTCTCTATTTCATAATATTAGAGATTTCATAATATCTCTATAGTAAAGATTTAAACAAGAATGATTTTACCGCCAAGGCGGATAAAGGGAGCACATTTTCGTGTTATAGCATCATACATGGTTATATAGAATTAACCAACATCTTAAAACACTTTAGAAAAAATATATAAATATGAAAACTAAATTGTAAATTACTATTTATGTAAACAAATGTACAGAGGAGAATTTAAACAAATAAACTTGATGAACTGAAAGGTTAAATGGAGAGTGAAGTTATTCTTTATATATTTGAACAAATAAAATTTTTTTAATTTGTGCCATAATGTTAAGTGAGCCTCAATTGATGAAGCATTATGTGTAAGCATATATTATTTTTTCATATTCAATTGCTAAAGTGTTTCTATGTTACCATCTAATATTTAAGCAAGCGATTAACTACTACTAATTAGCAATATGTCTCACAGCATTTAGTTTTAGATACTATTAAGCCTAACAGCAATATGCTCTTGATACAAATAAGCTATGGATAACAATAGGTCTAACAACTCGTAAGGAGTTGGTTAATATATTACACGCCATATCTTAGCACTGACAGTTTCCAAAGGTAACATATAGCACGATTAAAACATGTACTACTAAACAATTCCGACTATCATTATTTACGCGTTATATTCACTCATAACACGTTATTACGAGTTGTTTGATATACGACATGCCATATCTTAGCATTAAAAGTTCATACAGTAACTAATAGTATCAAATGGTACCATTAGAATACGTGCTCATAAACCAATTCCCACTATCATTATTTACTCGTTATATTCCCTCGTGATACGTTGTTACGAGTTGTTTGATATATTATATGCCATATTTTAGCATTGATAGTTTCAACAGTACCATTTGGTACCATTAAAACACGTACTACTAAACAATTCACGCGAAATACACGTGCACGTGCCACTAGACCAATATACACGTGCACGTGCTATCACTATTTTTTTTATATATTCGTTCATGAGACGTCGTGACGATTTGTATGATATATTACATGCTATACCTGTTTATAGGAAATTGTTAAGGGGGTATCATAATGGTACCATTAGAGCACGTGCCATTAGAGAACGTATCTATTCCGGCTATCTCACGTTCGTACTTGTTCGTGCTCTGTCCCATAGTAATGGATTGGTGAAAACAGAGTGTAAAAAAGTTAATTCGTTTTCAAGTTATCGTAATAAATAATAATCTCCGTACGAATAATAAAATTCTTTTGATTTAGAGACCGTTCTGCCCTTTTAATAATCGTCATTCACGTGCATCCTCCACGCGCACCATCTCATTAACGTTTAGAGCACGCGCAGACCCGAACCGATGTGCTCAGTACGCCGGGTACCTCTGCTAGTGTGCTAATAAAAACTGTTGATCCAGAGACAAATGAAAGAAATGTTTCTTTCATTTGTCTCTGTGGCTAAGGTCAAAAACCCTCACCGGTGAGAGAATAATGACGTAATTTCTCACTGGGCTAACCGTCTTTTTCTCGGTGAGGACGGTTAGACTAACCGGTTAGGCATAACAGCGCTAACTGGCGTTTTTGACCGCGTTAAAATGACGTCACAGTTTTCTCACTGGGATTTCTGACCGACCAAGCGCTAACTCTTCTCACCGGTGAGAGTTTTTGACCTTAGCCTGTGTTGCTCAAACAACAATGGTCACGTGTCTTTTCAGTTCCGGCGTGTGCTTCAAACCGGCGCCAACAATGGTTAAACGTGCATCAACAATGGAAAACTGTTTCCGTAACACTTTTTGGTGTCGGTTTTCGCATCACGTTTTTTGTAGATAGATGTCCAGCCTTAAAACATTATCAGGGTGTCCTTAAAAGGTCTGACACATTTTATCTGTGTATTACCAAAAAACTAATAAAGATAAACCGAAACGAATTTCAATATATGAAACTGTAACTGAAAAAGTTTTATTGTGTTTCACAATTTCGCCGCTAGAATGCGGGAACTGAAGTGAATCACGATTGCTATTAACAAGGTGGATGTCGACATGCTGAAAACAATATGACAAGAAATTGATTATCGGCTGAATATCTTCCGTGTGACCCAAGGAGCACACGCGTTGGGGTCTACTTATTTGGTTTAATAAAACTTTTAGTTCCTGTGCCATTAAAAGCCATCAACAGAATTTTAGAGATTCAAAGTTCATCCATTCGATTGCCAGATAAAAGTGGTAACCTTGCATGTTCCATATAGTAATTTACAGATATTGTCTCAAATATATATGCTTTATCATAAAATTTTATTTTGGATTATCTCAATGATGTATCAGTCAAGAATTTAACCAGGAGTACATTAGGTCGTTAGCTCCCGATTTAACTGAATGGTATAGACCAGGGCTTCTCAAGCATTTCCATCTTCGCTCCGTTTAACCAGAGCAAATATTTTCTCGACCCTGAATACTGTATATCAGAAGCTCTGATAGGATGTACAAAAAATTGACTTCTTTGCTTGTTCTACATTTTACTAAAAATAAATTTAATTACAATGAAATAAAAAAGCAGTCAAGATGAAGATATTTTCTTTAATTCCTATAGTTTGGTTTCTTCCCATAAATTTCACATAAAGGACAATCCAAAAATTACGCAACGCAAAAGTGGCTCGTTTTTATCAATCTTCAAATCATACAGCCACTCGTGAATCTATCGCTTTCTCGCTTCCCAGCTAGACGTCGTGGTCTTTTTTTAGTTAAACGATTATCATTATTATTATTATTATTATTATTATTATTATTATTATTATTATTATTATTACCACCCTTATATTAGCTCGCTCTTGGATCTTGCGAGATGGTACAGAACCTTTCGGTCGATTTTTGAAGCACTTCCGCTTTTCCATTCGCTCTTAAATTTTGTATACTGGTTTGGTCCTGATGACAACACATTTTAACAATTTATCTTTCCAATTTTGGGTTTTTTCCCCCACAAAAAAAATTTAAATAGATTCATTTTTCCTGCATGTCTATCGAGTTTTATTTGCGTGGAGCAATTTGTGATGTCGAATTTGTTTTACCAATAAGATTGTTTCTTCTAAGTGATAAAACTTAAACTTTCATTTTGAGACTAAGGGTGGTAAAAATAATTCATTTTTCTCTATTTACTTATTATATCAATAAGATCCGCCTTCTCTACAACACAAATAGACTCAGTCACTCAGAGAATTCTTTTATTCTAAACAACACACGTCATCATTTCACAAAACCATTGCATGGTTAATATAAAATACACGAGGGATGATCAAAAAGTCATGTCGCGTATTTTTTTCCTCGAAAATGACGCCAGATATGAAAAAATTGCGATATATAAAAGTTAGTTTGGTTCATTGTTAAAGTTTCCTGTTAGCGTCGTGTGCATCCGCCAAGCACTAGCGACGTGACAGCCCAAACAAGATGGCGGCTCTTCATCGTTCAGTGATTTTGAGCGGCGGAGTGTTGCGTTTTCTTTGTGCAAAAGGACTGAAACCAGTCGATATCCATAAGGAAATTGTGTCGGTGTACGGAGGTGATATCGTGCAGCTCCGAACAGTACAACGTTGGTGCAAGGCTTTTAAAGACCAGAGGACTTGCTGGACGAACATCGCTCTGGCCGGCCGCGGGAATCCATGTGGAAGCGCAAGTGCGGGAGAACCGGCGAATTACCGTGAGAGAAATTGCTGCAACGTTGGACATTTCATGTGGGACAGCGCACGACATTGTTCACGAGCAGCTCGGCTTAAGCAAAGCGTCATGCAGATTGGTGCAACGACAGTTGACGACCGAACGTCAAGGTGATAGATTAGATGCTTGTTTTCAGCATCTTATCCGATACCAGGAGGAGGGTCAGGTATTTTTGGATCGAATCATCACAGGCGATGAATCATGGGTCCACCATTTCACGCCCCAAAGCAAGATGCAGTCGGCGGTTTGGAAACACCTCATCTCCCGCAACGAAAAAGCTCAAGACTGTGCCATCAGCCGGCAAGGTCATGTTGACATGTTTTGGGATTGCAGTGGTCCGATACTGCTTGAGTTTCTTCCACTGCATACCACTGTCAATTCCGAACGCTACAGAGGCGCATTGAGGAATCTTCGAGTGGCCATACGCAGAAAATGACCCGACTTGGCAATGGAGGATATCGTGCTGCACCACGACAAAATCGTCCCCACACAGCTAAACGGTTCACTGACCTGTTGCAGCGATGGAGCTGGGAAACACTGCTTCATCCTCCATACAGCCTGGACCTCGTTCCCAGTGACTACCATATCTTCGGACTGTTGAAGAAGTCACTGGCCGGTCAACATCCGTTACGACGACGACGACGTGAAATCGGCAGTTCGCAACTGATTCCACACTTAACCGGACGACGTTTATCTTCAGGGCGTGGAAAAACTTGTCGAAAATAGTTATGCTTGGAGATTATGTGGAAAAATAAAAGTTAAATTGTTCTATCGAATGTACATGTGTTTATTTTTTCCCGGTCACGTTTACTTTTTGATCCCCCCTCGTACATCTTTTAATCGAACAACGTGCAGAAAAGTCACAACATTCCTACAACATGCACTGCACTAAACTTTAAGCATGGTTTGGAAGAATTCCATGGTAGATCCTTCTGACCTCATTTTCACATGGTTGAGTGAAGAGACGCTCTTTGGAGAAACTGAAGGAACCATACAAGACAGGTTATTAACACGAAAAGTTAGAGAAAGCACACTATCAAAAATTCGAATGATGGGGCTTGCAGGAAATGATATATCGCAGAGGAAACCATACTCATGCAGACAAACTAATTACACAGAAAACCAGTTAGCCAACATCATACATCAACATCTAGTTAAGATGTACAAGCTCAGGGACATGAACCCTATATACATTCCAGACACTGTCTTAGAGAACAAAATACATAAATAATACAAAACTTATATTATTTTTGACAGAGCTATAATCGCTGACAAAAATATCTCAAATTAAAGAGCAGAGAAGCAAACCAAAGTGACCTACATCGTTGATTCTTCCATCTCTAATTCACAAAAGATACACACACCTAAAATCACTAAATATGCAGTTCTTGCACACGAAATAAACGGCTTTGGGCAATTATGAGAGTACGCATTGTCCTTATCATTCTTCTGCCACTAGGTTTATTTCACACTCATTACAGAAGAAGCCTGTCAACATTGAATATAAACATGCACTTGTTACATACTTAGAAATTCCAAAACAAAACCGAAACATTAATACTTCGGCAAATATATAAATCTTCTCTTTTGGGTTCACCTCTGGGACTTGGCTTCCTGACTTGATCGGGTTTGGTTCTTCCAAAACAACAACAACAATAATAATAATAATGATAATAACTCATTATCTTAAGAGCTTGAATCACTGGAGTAAAAATAATTAGATAGAAATAGATAGAAATATTCAGATTAAATATAGAATAGCGATATTAATCTCTAGTTAAATTAAATTAAAATTATATATGTAAAAGCAAATTTATATTTTTGGGATCATTTAGTTGAAGTCAAAATTTTGAAACCTTATAACTGAGAAAAAACTTTTCTTATCTTTTCAGCATACTCAAAATCTTTTCAATATCTTAAAGTAAAAAGTTAGCAAAAGCCTCTTTAATTCAAGGACTGCGTTCGATAAGATTTTCGTTTTTGCAGCAATGGGCTCTATTGAAAAATTTTCAATTCTGCTTCAGAATGTCATGTAATAATGACCGGTTATTTAATTTCACTTCCTTCTCCCGTATTCACCTCTAGTTTCATTCTTCCTTATTCACTCATTCTCTCTCTCTCTCTCTCTCTCT
>JAHWFO010081923.1:3893696-3917144 GCA_023313115.1 Rhysida immarginata
CTCTGACTCTCTTACTTTCCTTTTCCTTCGACTTCTGTTCTTTTCCATTAGTCTCCCTCGTTTCTATTTTTTTTTCTCCGTTTCCACCTCCCCACTTCCCATTTTATTTTAATCCGCTGACGTGACCGGAGCCTCACTTTTGCAAAGTGGAAGGAATTTACGAGGCGTTGGGGGCTTCCATTCTATTTCGATCGGAGGGAGAAAAAATTGCCAGGTATTAATCCCTTCGTTAATTAATGCAAACGTTACCCGCCACACCGTCTGCCCGGATTACGGCGGCGAGGCACGCAATTTGCACTGTTAACGAGCGGGGGAAGAAGCGTCGGTCGCCGGCGATGGCGATCATTATGAGCGGAAACATGTATTATCTAACGTCGATGCCGGTTCCGTGTGTCTTGCAAATAAACTCTCCCGATTCACTCATCCACCTCAGAGACACAACAACAACAACAGCAAAACAAAAAAAAAAGAAAAAAAAAGAAAAGGAAACAACAAAAAAAAATTCACAAACAGATGGTAATGTTTTAAGCAGAGAGAGAGCAACTGCATCTACTTCAACAAACGATTTCCGTATTTTGTTTTTCTTTTTTATGAAAATTTTCAATTAAATTTAAAAAAAGATTAAATGCAGATTTTTTTTTGTATGATGCATTATATGCTAAATTCTTAGTTGTCCTTTCTGTCGCTGTCACCGAATGTCGCCACTGGTTTACTTTGATAGTAGCGAGTAAGTTATTCTGTTATTTCTCAGAGTCGGCTCTAATGACCCTATCGTGGTTATTAGAAGTTATTTCTCAGTGTTAGAGGTTGATCAACTCCATTATTGTCCATTGTTAAAAACGTAGTTTAGGAAAACTGCTCTCACTTGATGGCTTCGACGTCAAAATAGTCCATTGGCCTCCAAGAATTTACCTTATTTTTAATGGAGATCTTTGCCAGTGCACTTTTTTCCTGATAAATCTTTTATTACATACTTTAAAGTATTGTCTTAAAATGCTTTTACAGTGTTGTAATAACTGGATGTAAGTCTGTCTATGATTGTAGCAAAGGTAAAAGGAATCGTGTTAAAGTTCCTTCCACTTTCTTGAAATGGCAACGTGCACTTCCTCGAAAGGATTTCGCGCTTTCTAAGTCATCTTGAGTATGTTATTTACATTTCGGAAAACGATTTATTATAACTTCTTTTTCTTTTCTTTTCTTTCTTTACCTTTTCAGTGTCGAGGATTTTTAATAACTACCAGATCTTTTTGAAATTTAACCTAGTAGGGGATCAGACCACTGACGTATTGCTTGGTCCTCCAAGATTCTTAGTAAAATGACAAGAACAAAGATCCCTGCCTGCAGCGGAATTCGAACCCGCGATTCGCTGGTCTGGAGAGCGACAAGGCCTGCGCCTTAGTATTCTCGGCCATTAGGCCAGCTTATTAAAACTTCAACACCAGTTATCATTAAAATATAATTTTTATTTAACTTTTTAAGTTTTGTAAAATTAAATTTTTTATTTTTTTCTGGTGAAATTGTTGATTAACGTGCTTATTAAAAAAAAGTGTTTAAATTTTAATATAAAATGTAAATTTTATTATAAAAAAAGATGTTTGTGGACATTAAGAATATTTTTTGGGAAATATTCTGAATTGTAAGAGTGATTTCAATCTTATACATCACTAAATTTAATTTTTTAATAATATTTTTTTTTTCAATTTTTGAAAAAATGTATTTCAATTCAGCTTCACAATACGGTGTGTTAAAAATAGATTACTTTGTCAGGCTTTGCCATCTGGTAGTAGACTTCGACGGTAATAGCCTTTTGAGGCGGAGATGATCAACCATTAACTTCCAGTAACCATGAATCAATGACGTATATTAAAGATAGACTCCGAAACCAGGCGCAACAGGTGAAGCAAATTGGGAAGCTCCACCGCCCAGAACTGTCATGGCCGAAAGTGAGTGAAAATGATGCAAAACACATGGCTAAACATGAGGGTAGCTGATTAATAATTATTTCACACGCCGATCACGGACTGATAACTTTATCTTTTCGTTAAATTTGTATTTGAAGTATTTTATATTTATTTTATAAACAATTTTTCGATCATGGTTTCAATTTCAATTTCGTTTCGATCATCTTTAAGTTACGTATTTTCATTTTAGTTACGTATTTTTGATTTATGCTTGTGGAAAATGATTCCTGATCCTTTTTCGTGCCTGTTTGTACAGTTGTACGCAGAACAACTTTGAGGAATGGTTTGAATTAATTATTCCTCGGGCCCAAAATCTTCAAAAACAAGGCAGCCAGACAGCTAATTACTCCACGGCTCACTCCTGCCCAGACTATCGTGGCTTCAATTTGCTTCACTTTGTTGGCGCTGTTAACAATTTAACAATAGGAATCGGAGTGTATCTTTAATGTATGTCATTGCCATGAATGTGAGGCCAGAGCCAACACCACCTAGACAGAAGGCCTGCGCATAGAAACGTCACACATTGTTACATCATCATCATGCGGCTATTGTTAATCGTATTTCTACTAATAATAAGCCCTAAATTTGGCCTTCTTATGATGACAAATTTCGTGAACAGACTTTCTTGGCAACACCACATTCTTTATCAACTGACTTGTGAATCTTCCTTCAGTAGTATTAAGCTTCTTAATATTGTTGCAGCCAAGTGTTCCTTATCTCAACAATATCACTTTATTATTGCTGAAGGAAGACTCGGTTTGGAAAGTTGTCAATGGTATGACCAAATCCATTGGCGATGGCTATTATTTATCCCGATATTTCCAACTACAAACTTACAATCTCTCAGTATGGACAATACCTTATTTTGAGTTGGTTGGACTTAATTTAACCATATCTTTTTAAACTGTCTGTGATTTAAATACTGCTGCAGGCCTCAATTCCTCAAAGTGTTATTCGTAAAGAACTGATGCAAGCACTCTTCTGGGTATTTTTGTTAACATAGGTTTTACAGAGAACGATGTTGTCATGAATATTTCTTTTACGATATATTTTTTATATAAAATCCTTACGGTGGTCCAAAAGTCTAGCAAATTTTGAAAAGGTAACGCGCTACCTCGCGGACTGGTGAGGATATGCAGAATAAACTTTTTGTGGAAGAAGCGGTTCGTTCTTTTACGCTTAATTTTTATACTATCCACAGGCTTAGGTAATTGTTATTTTATATTATTAACGCGGTTTGGATAAAAATTTTCAGAATGACATCATTGAAAAGATGATTGAAGTGGTAAAGGACTTGTGGAATGTAGAACACTGAAGCGAATAGTGAAGAATTTCGAGGAAATTGGATCTTGGCAGCACGACCACGAAACGGAAGACTATGGATTGGGTGCTGTTGCACCAGGGACAATTTAGCAGGAAATGAAAATGGTTGGAATGTCATTCGTACATGGTAGACTACAGTGCTCGTCAAGTTCCTCGCTAAACAGGCATTCCATATGGGACTATTTGGAGAAAATAAAATCTTGTATACATTCCAAGGAGGAGCTTTAGCAGTGAAGCAGAAATACATTTATACATTTATTAAAAAGAAATCACCCCCCCCTCCCCGAGTAGGGTAAGGCAAGTAGCAGATCCTGCAGTCATCTACTTTTACCCTTTTATCTGCACTTTTTACCTCTCAGCAAATTTTTTAATCAAAGAATTAATTTTTCTCGAACGTAATATGTTGAAAATGTAAAAACGCTCGTATCTTCTTTCTTTTCTCATCATTTCCGAACGTATAGTATATCACATGCCATATGTAGCCACAGTTCTAAAGAAGAAGTGACTGCCATCCCCGCAAATCCGACCTCAATGGAACAACTGGGCCTAATGTAGTAATGTAGATCTTGCTTAGAGGAATCTGAATACTGAATTTCACGCCTTTACGTACCTAAGTAGCACATAGATATGTGTTACTCTGAATCCCACCCCCGTAATTCCTATCCCGGTGTACCAATCAAAACCAAACTAAATAGTGCAGATGGGCATGCCCATCGGAAGCTACATTCCGAATTTGAACCTTCTACCTCAAAAAATGTAGAAATTTTGAAGGGGACGGACTGACATTATATTAACCAATAAGTAGCTCAATTCTTCCGCTACTTAATAATATACAACCTCTGACAATTAAGTTCGGTGAATGACGTCACACCCTAATCTGTGCGAGCTTTACGCGAGTAACAATGCATGTGAATACAAGCCCAGTCATTGTTTAAGCTAGTTCAAACAAGTCACGTTTGTGCGTGCAATGGTTTAGCAGATGCTCGTTTCTTCAGTTGAAGTTGTAGCGTGCGCACGTAACTGTGGATAATGGATCAAAGAGGAACATTGCCGTAATCGTGCAACAGTTTCTGGCCAACAAAGGGGTCGTATCCATAGCTCATCCACCTTCTTCACCAGACTTGGCACCGGCAGACTTTTTCTTGTTCCCACGCCTGAAACGGGCCTTAAAGGGACACAGATTTGCGGACATTCCAGACATTCAAGCAAATGTGACACGTGAAATTAAAGCCATCCCTAAGGAGCTTCCAGAACTTATACACCCGATCCCAAAAGTGTATTGCCTTCCAGGGTAATTATTTCGAAGGACAATAAAGTAAATGTGGCTCTATCTGTTTTGCATTTTGTTGTGTGAACTCATTCACCGAACCTAATTGTCAGAGGTTGTAGATTATGAGCACTTGATCAATCGTGCGTCGACAAAGCGATTTCACGTGCGGGCGCCGATGTCAGTAAGCTTAAAAGATGAAACAGAAAGTAACAATGTATTCCTTCTTGACAAGTCGATTGTTATATGACATGCCATTATCTTGGTATTGTTTACACTCACTGTTTTAGCACGTGAATTCGACTTGAAGGGGTCCACGAAGAATCCTGAAAAGTTGACACGGCGGAGCTAAGACTTTGATGGTCATATTTCTGAAAACAGAATTTGAAAAAGTTAATACGTTTTTAAGTTATCGTGCAAACAGCGGACGGACGGCCGGATAAATATACAGACCAAGGGCGCATTCTTATAAGTAGCTTTTATGCTAAAGCTCCTAATAACGACGGATTATGAACAAATACTCGTACAAAAGGCAGCGTCAGAAGTGCGAAGAATGAGAACAGGCTGATAAAAGTTTTATGGACAGATAAGCACACATTTCCTTCAACGGAAATATAAGCACACTCGACTACAACATCTGGGCAATGGAACATCCCAAAATTTTCATGGAGGCGCCACTACATCAGCCTAAGTTGACAGTGTGGGCTTACTGCTTTCTGTCTTAACGGTCCTTTTTTCTTTAAGAGATCCGTGGCCCTTCCTTCGAAACCGTTTCAGTGACAGGTGAACGCTCTCCAAACATGTTACGAAACAGCGTGATCCATTGTGATCCTATGCAATAACAATCAAGAAGTCACAACAGCAAGCATCCGAAAAAATATGTTGCCTTCTCTGGAATGAAAAGTTTTTGGAAAATGTTAAACACGAAATCCTGTAAATTATGAGGTTTTACTAAATTAAAATCACCGCAAAAATTTTGTCTCAGCTATTTGAGAAAAATCACAAAATAATTCTTAATAAATATCCACTTTTGATTATATGAAGGACTCGGGTATGTCAATAATAGAGCTTTTAGTCCATTTTGACGACGAAATTACGTCCTAACAGGCACACAGCTAAAATGAATATGGTCGTTTTAATAAGAAAGAGGCAGGAAAGAAAGTAACAGTTTTGATTTTCGCTAGTAGTGTTCAGCTTTATATCTGAACGATACTCTAATGGTTGGAGACAGTCTTAATCCTGCTTAAAAATCAAATTTTCAGTACTAATAGAGAGACAATTTTACGGAGCACGTTAAAAAACAAAGCAGAAGGATGAGATCCATTAGTCCGCATGAAAATGATAACGGGAAATATCGGCCGTGACGTCACTGATGATCGAAAAACGAATCGATCCGAAGCGAATGTGAAAAATGATGGAGCTCTGGAGGAGGAGAGTGGAAAGGTCGTTTCTTTAAATCGATGCAAGGGAAAAAGAAACCCTGCCAATGACGAGGGGTATAGATTAAATTCCGATTGCTGGACGGAGGGAGATCGGGTAGAAAAAAAGACGGTTTCTACAAGTGCCGAATTTCAAAAGAGGACGATTCATTTCATCGAATTGGTGGCCTCGTTTCGACCCGATTTTACTTTTCCAACTCACATCGGCATTTTCTTTCCCAATTCTCTTCTTCTCCTTCCAACTTCGTTTAGAAGAAAATAATAATGAAAGAAAAAAAATTGGAGGTAGTGAACCTGCAAAAAATCTTACCCGAGGATTCGTGATTAAGTAGGTAGAAGGCAGCGCTAAGATTTCTTCTCATTGCATCCAACTGTTTCTCAGCATAGAAACCCTTCAGTCAACGGAAAAAAGCCAGATTATTATAAACGAATATGAGAGGGTTAAAACAGGGAAAGATGGAATAGAAAACGATTTCATTAACGCCATACCCTGGAGAATAAGACAGTAGGCATTTCTCAGTGGTATGGCTAGAGCAAAATGTTACAAAAGTCATCTAATTTCATGTAACCAAATGAATTTGTTTGCAAATGTCGAAGTCATTAAACGGGAAGTTTACCCTTTTCTTATAAGACGGAAAATTCATAGCACCAACATTTTGAAAAACAAACGTCTTTTCCCGTCAAAGAGTTTCAATGTATTCCTCCATCCTGGATCGGCCTCGGTGGCTCAGGAGTTGCGTGATCGCCTCTGATGCCCGAGTACGCGGGTTCGACCCCGGCCGAGGACGACGAGGATTTTTTCAGGGGGGAAATCCTGAGATCACGCACTTCCTTCGGAAGGGAAGTAAAGCCGTTGGTCCCGTGTAGTCGTTTGCCGGCTGCACGTTAAAGAACCCTTGCGAGGCAAAATTTGCGGCCCCTATAACGCCGTCCTGAAATGACCATGGTAGTTGAAAAGGACGTTAATACCAAACAAACCAAACCAAACCTCCATCCTGGTTTATTAAACATAATACATGTAGCTACTTCTGAAAGCATCCGAAGAAAATATTTCGCTTATTCATAAGGAATATCATTCATTATCAACGATAAGGATTTACTTTTCTTATTAAACTGGAAAGCCATCTTTATTAACAAGAGAGCTTCTACAAAATGGTCTAATCATAGGATGTTAAAATCCAATTATAGGATTTCTTTCGTTTATGCTTATAGCAAGGAAATCGGCTCCCATATGAATTGAGAGAAAAAGACACTGAAAAGCGCTTAACCCTATACGAAATGTTCATTCAAACACACGAATGAAACACTTGGCTTGGATATGTTACCCCACCCGCCATATTACCAGACATCGCGCCATCAGATTACCATCTGTTTACTGCCGAGTGCCCTTTCTGATGAGCGGTTTAATTTTCATGAGGGCTTCAAAAAAGAGTTTGATGACTTCTTCTATCGTGGAATCCACTTATTGCACTTAAGTTGGGGAAGGTTGTATGTTCCGATGGTAAATATTTTGAATAAAACAATCGTTATCATTTATAAAAACTGATTTCTTTTTTAGACTAAAGTACGATGTAAATTTATTTGTACAACAAACGCTATTGAAACATTTGTGGTTAGTGACACGTATTATACCTTATTACCGTTTTACTTTCAATAAAAAAAACTTCAATTTTTTTTACAGATAACGCCATAATGGCAGTTTTTTTCATTTTTCAAATCCAAGTTTGATCCGCAATCAGTCGGAGCCCACCATGATTCTATACGACATGAAACAAGACTGAGAGTAAACAAATAAAAGAAATAAACAAAGCCAAAGCAATACTGTCTTAAAGGAATGAAGGAAAAAAATATTTAAAAGTAATCGGAAAGCAGAAATTAATAAAATAACAATTTCAAATTCATAACAAAATTTGCAGGGGCCGGCTCAGTCGATTGGCTGGATGGAGGGAGATGAAGGTGGCCTGCAGCAGCCAGCAGTTTCCACAGTCGGGGAGGGGGAGGTGAGCGTCAAAACTGTCATGTTTTTGGTAAAATTACCCAATTAACATTTGATGTCGAGCCGGCCCCTGCAATCGAGTGGGTAGGCTTCCCGTTATACTGCCCTGTAGTTATCTGCAACACCCTGTATGTGTGTTTGTATTCTATCCAAATCCACGCCATTTGTCATATACACACGAAATTTTGTACAAAAATTCTTTGAAAATTACTGCAGATATTAAAAATCCATACTCCAACCCCTTTCCTCTTACATTCCTCCCCTTTTGAAAAAAGTGTGAAAAACGACGTTTGTGTCTGATAAAAGGAGCCATAGATTTTAGTACTACTATATTGGTATAGCGGTCTTGGCGATTTGGCTAAATACATACGAAGAACTGCTTTATAGCTGCCGCCACATAAGTTGAACGCACAGCCCACTAGACAAAGGCCTGAGTGCTGTTTTCAAAATAGCGGCGCTCGCAGGCGGACAGTCTGTGTGAAATAAGATGGAATAGAAGAATTATTTCACAAATTTGCTTTAATCTTCTAACGAAACCTAGTTTTTGAACTTTGTTATTTAAATGGCTTTATGTTTTAATCAAAACAATGGCAACATACGTGCAAATAGATATAGTTTCATTTTTTTCAAAGTAGAGCCATCTATGGAGGAAGAGATAAAGCATCTTTTCTATAAAAAATTTCGAAAGCATATATGATGTTTTAGAAATCTGCAAAAATTAATAGAATAATTATTTTGGTTAGATTTTGTAAGAAAATTAAAGCAAATTTATGAAATAATTCTTCTATTCCATCTTATTTCACACAGATAGTACGCCTGCGAGCGCCGCCATTTTGAAAACAGCACTCAGGCCTTTATCTAGTGGGCTGTGGCAACACCTCCTAGAAAGAAAGCCTATGCACTGAAAATTCATGCATTGTTACGTGGTTATAAGAAGTCATAATTTAGGGCTTGTTATTGGTAGAAATACGATTAACAATGCCTTTTGATGATGGTGTAACAATGCATGAATTTTCAGTGCATAGGCTTTCTTTTTAGGAGGTGTTGGCTGTGGTTGAACGACAGGATGACGTCATTTCTAACGCCAGCCAATAGACGTTAACGGGAAGTAAATCGCTTAGCTATTCCATGAAACATCCGCTTTCGTTTTCGAAACATTGTTTTCGTATTTATATCAGTTTCTATTTTCGTTTTTTCTTTTAAATAGATAAATGAAATTAATAAATTAAAAAAACGCAGAATAGTCGACTCGAATGCAATTTGTTTTATATTATGACTTTTAATAGGCTTTCTACGTTTCAACGATATCACCACCATTACTATAGTAGAACAAGTGCATCATGGGTAAAATCCAGACAAAACATATTGATGAGATGACTTACTGCGCATGTCAAAAAGATCGTTCAACTTACGTGGCGGCAGCTATAATTTATGACACACTGTACTTGAAATAAGATAACATATATTTCACTTTAAATCAATTTTTTATTATTTAAAACTTCAATGAAACTTCGTAAAAAATACCTATAACTTTATTTATATCTTACGGTCATAGATGGCGACACCACCTTTCAATTTATTTTTGACGTAGCCTATTCGTTACAAACTTCTTTTTCGATTTTTAGTTTTAGTGAATTTTTTTTTATTATTCGCTTTTTATACCGTTTCTCCTGTTAAAGTTTTTGTAAAAATGATTAAACAAATTCTTGCATCAGGCTGTTTTGCTGCTGATTATTTATCTGCTGAACTTGTACTCAAATTTTGCTGTTGTTTACATCAAGGTCTGTGTATATAAGGTCTCACCGAAACTTTTCTAAAACTCGCATTACGTCACTGCAACCGAGAAAACCATTCACTAGCATGTCTAAAGGGTACTTAATATATCCATCAGATGACTTACTCACTCCCTTAAAGAAATGCAATGTTATATTTGAAAATTTTCACAGCAAGGGGATTAAGAAAGATATTTCTATTATTAGTAATCTTGCTTATACTTCATTGCTAAGTAATGAAAAAATTCATATTGAATTTGTTTATAGATTCGATTTAGAATCTATATTAGAATTAAAGAGTTACAAAAAAAGTTGTCGGATGTGAATAGAAAGAAAAAGGAAAAAAATTTAAAGAAAGTTACTAATTGAAATATTTAAAGAGGAATTTTTCATTATTCATTTTTATGTATGATTGCTAGTGGAACATATTTAATTTTTTTTATTTAAATCTTGTACTATTTTATTCATATTAAGCATAAATTTGAAATTCGAAACTGGTTTATTTTTCCTTCTCTAATAAATAATTAGGTCTTAACAAAACAGAGTACTAACACGCACGCAAGTGTCTACTATCTAACGGTGGCAATGACGTCAGACCACGTGACTGGTACCTGCGCATGGCGAGACCTTGTTACACAGATCTTGGTTCACAAAATTTTCTTTAATCCCACAAATAGGATTGTGTACGGATTCTTTTATAAGAATATAATTAATACAGCTTGATATTTCAACTATGAATAGTCCGGGAAACGCTGGGTACATCAGCTAGTTAATAAAATAGTCAAATGTAATCGGAAACTTTTAAGATTGCTGCACTTTAGAAGCAAACCGTTATGATTTATCCGACAGTATTGTCGACTTCCTTTTGTAATAGATAAAACGACGTGGTTATGAATATCTATTTATGAAATGAATTACTTCTAATATAAATTTATTGGAAATGCAAGGAAAACAAGAAATTAATCCCCTCGAGGAGGGTATAGGAAAGTAGCGGAAACCCCGAGTTAACCTACTATTTTTCTGGAATATAAGTAAATGAAAAAGAACTTGTGTCTTCTTTTTTTTTTTTTTTTTTTGTTATTTTGATCGAATGAGCCAGCTCGGTGGCCGAGAGGGTTAAGGCACAGGTCTTTCCGCTCTCGACACCAGCGAGTCGCGGGTTCGAATCCCGCCGAGGGCATCGATGTTTGTGTTTGTCCCGTTCATAATCGTTCTTTCGTCATTATTGGGGATAGTACAGTCATGGACAAAAAAAACGCTCCCTCACTCTGTGCTGCTATATTTTTAAATGAGCGTTTATTACTTTTGCCACTAGGGTCTGATATCGATTAGCATGTCAGTTTTTCTGCTGTATTTGATTACAAGTGCACCACACCGGGACCACCGAGAGAGAGGGCCTCTGCGATGAAACGTAAAACATTGTTACATCATCATAGATAGTGCTAATTCAGGGCTTATTATTGGTTGAAATACGAATAACAATGCACTATCTATGATGATGTAACAATGTATTAAATTTCAATGCGGAGGCCTTCTCTCTCGGTGGTCACGAACACACTGCAATCTAATGATAAAATTTTGATTTAATATTTCTTCTCAATTGATTTAAGCGTGAACAATATTTATTGCTTTGTTATTGTTAACTTTAAAATGTTTAGAAAAATAGTCTGTACAGAAGAAAATAGGAAGGTTTGGTTTTATTGGTTAAAATTTAGATAATTTTCTGACTGAACTAAACGATATCAGACACCTAGTGGCAAAAGTAGTAAACGCTCATTTAAAATATAGCAGCATCGAGTGAGGGAGCGTTTTTTTTGTCCATGACTGTACAATAGACTTGTGGTCGCAGTGCTTGGTTCTTTGACAACCACCCCTTTAAAATTCATTACTCATTGATCGAATGATATATCACATACCATGTTGCACTTGAAAACGTTAATAAAATGTTAATAGTTCTAAAGATCACGTAACCGCTGCCCCCACAACGCGACTCCATTGGGTAAATTTGATCCAAACTTAATAGTAATATCGAATTCACTCCATTACAGATACTCTATACCCCAGAGGACTCTTTTAACTCTACTCTCTTAGCAGTGGACCAAACGAAACCAAACTGAACAGTGGACATTGTAATTACAAATAAGCAGCTCAGTTCTTCCACTACTTAATGACACTATAAATAAGAGTTCTTCATATGCGCATATGAGCACGATTTCAAAAAAGTGGGGGGGGGGGGGGAGTGGATTGGGATTGCATGTAGATGTTGAGATATGCCATTGCAAACTCTGTTTCTGTTTGAGACGGATCTTCATCCAGTAATGCTTCCATAGAGCATCTTCAGCTTATTTGTCTTCCAAGTCGAAATCATTGCTTTTGAATTGTCTGATGCACCATGCTTTCAGCTAGCCATGTTCACTTTAAGCTCCCACAATCAAATAGTGACTTTCAGCAGCAGCTTTCTTTAAAAAAAAATGAGTGAGCAAAATTTATTGATATCACAAACAATGATGTTTACACTTCAACGAAATATCCTACACTATTATCAAAGCTTGTTTCAAGGATTTTCTTATACACATGTTGCTATTCTCATATACACACATGTAATTTGTGCTAGTTACGCAATCTATTAGGAAACGATAGAAACTTATTGTACTTCCAGTAGTGTCGTAAATTAAACTTATGCAAAACTAATTGCAAATCACATTTTTCTTTGACGAAAGTTGTAAAGATAATTCTCATAAGTCTGTATTTTAACTTAAAATGACGAATGATCATTGTCATCGCACATCAACCGATGGAGGCCTTTCATTTCCCATCCTCATTAGTGACTTGCACATTTAGAAAATCTCAACTTACATCCTGATTTCCAGGCAAATGAAATTTCATAATTAACATGACTGTTTGATGAAGCCACTGCGTAAAAAGGCTGCTTTAATTAAATTTCTTCTATAATTTTTATAAATTGCAAAATAAATGTAAACAATATTCGACATTCCACGAAAAGTCAAAGAAAAATCGAAACATTGTGTCCTTCTTTGTAAGTTCGTTAGGAAAATGCTACGAAAGATTAAATATCCCGAGATAATGAATGTCAAAAGTTTTGAATTTCCTTTTTAAATAATTGTTAATTTTTTGAATTAAATGGATTAAGAGGAAGAATTTTTGTCATGGGAAAGTGGCGTCAATCGATAAAGGCATTCGTTTAATTAGCGTTATTCTTTTTTTAAAAAAAAATCCCTCACTTGATTAAACCAATAAATCGATAAACTCTTTAAGTTTAAATGACAGCTTCCCAAATTATGAAAGTTTTAATAAATGCATAAACAAAACAATCAATAAAGAAATAATTGAATAAAGCCAAGACAACATTTTGCTAATTCGCTGTCATTTTTGCGTATAACGGAATAATTTTCTTAATGAAACGAAACAAAAGACAATTTTATTTAAAGGGATATGACGGGTACCAAATTTAGAATTGATGCAATGTAATTTTAATATAATCCATAAAAGTTAATTGTTTGTTGTAAAATATTTTCACGGTTTGAATTTCAGTCTATTGCACTTAAGAACTCAATTAATGCTCAAGTGCTCACAAGTCCTTATTACTGGCTACAGAAGATAAGCAGGAATGAACATGAACGATTTTGAAAAGTTTTGATAGGAGCGCCGTACTATTTCAAGGTACATAATATGCAAATTTCTATACACACGCTTCCTGTAAAGTTTGCTGAAAATTAGATTGTGGAAAAGGAAACATGCTTTTCCCAAAATTATATTCCATAATAAAAGGCAAAGTTCAGCAGCTTTTACAAATGAAATGGTCAACTTCATAAATAATGATAATTCTTCATCTAAAACATTCAAATCAGACGGTGAACGCAGGAACAATATCCTAGCTGAGAAAAGTAGCCAAATAACCAGTGTAACCACGGTATCACCAGTGAAAAAAGATGCAAAGCTGGTCGTCATATTGGGGTGAGTGCTTGTAAGTTAAAACGCCTTAGGAAGCCGCTAAAATGTGCAAACCCACCGAGCCAATGAAGACTGGCCAGACTGCTGAACCTTCCTAAGTCAACAATCATATATCATATTTCGAATACATTCAATTTGGTAATGAGAAAAAAAAATCAAAACTCATGGTATCACAGCAGTCAATATTGAGAAGAGGCGCCAGAGGTCATTGATATTGTAAAGGTCTCTTCTAAAAAATTTGAAATACATTATTACCACCGACTAGGCATGCTTCTATTCAGCGGGCTGCAGGGGACAGAGAAGACTTTTTTACAGCTCACGTGGGAAACCAAAGCCTCGACGACTGTCATCAAAAAACGTCACATTGCAAAGCCATTATGATGTGGGGAGAGATTTTATATAATAGCAAAACGCGTTTACGAATTATCAAGCCTTGAGCTAAGATAAACACAGATTATTATATCAACAAAAATATCAAATGTTTTCGGACATCGATGCTCGAAAGTTATATCTGAAAGGCATTCCCATCATCATTCTGTTCCTGCTCATGCAGACCACAAAACTCTTGACTTCTTGGAAAAAAGAAAGGTGAAGTACATTCACCCCGACAAATGGATATCCCAATCTCCAGATGCAGCCCCCATGAACTATTTTGCTTGGGGTTACTTAAAACAGAAACTTTGGGATCGCAAAGTGACAAGTCTAAATGGGTTTAAAAAGCTCTTTTCGATGAGTGAACGAAAATGCCTTACAGACTTATCAATAAAGCTCTGAATTCGTGGAAAAAACATTGTCGGCAAATCTATACTAATTGAGTAGTGTTATTACTGTACTTTGTCCAAATACATTATAATAAATTTTCAAAATCGTTCATCTTAATTCCTACCCACCCTGTATAAAAGTATTCTTGTCCTATAACAGTTTTCCAAACTGATACAGAAATACTTTTGTACACAAAATTGAATTTATTGAATGATACAATATTCAAAATACCCTACGTGCATCGATTTAGGTACCGATACATTATTATTTCCGGTAATCTAATATATTATTATTTCCAGTATTACTACAACCCAATTACATATAGTATAAAAAATAAATAAAGTGTCCGGTGACGAATGGCCAAATAATGTATATCGCTCTCCTCATCTACTTTATTATTGTACGTCCGCCGGTCGCTCTAGTTTCTCCCTTAATACGCATATTTAAGAGCTGAGATTGCTCGCCTTGACTCTGCTTATAAATTTATTATAATTTTTAACAACGGATATGATTTATTTAAAAATATTTTTAGCTGATTTTATAAATCCCCGTAATTTTGGGTTTCCGCCTGTTTGAAGACATGTCGGGTTTCTTTATCATTTAGACATTTCTCCCGAGATATTTTACACAACATTTCATTATAAATTACTATTAATAATTCACCACCAAGCCCTCAGTCTGACCCAGAATAAATTTAATAGCTCTGAGAAATTCTCAAGAACAGGTTTAAAGCTATTGACACTAAGTTAAATAGTAACCTCTTTGACATTAACAAAATTATCAATATAAGCCTCTTTAATATCCTGGCCAAACTTTTTTCAGACATGATCTCTGCGCCAGAGATCGTAGTTGACCTCAGGCGGGCTGAATTTACACGTCTTCGCTCTGGTTTCAGTTTTAAACATGTAGTTAAATGGAGGACCGACTTAAGAAATTATTCATTAATTTCTCCAACAACTATGAAGAAGTTAATTTAATTGAGTATAAGGACAAGCAACTGCCCTTGTTTGACTAATTGGTTTTTTTTTTCGTTATTAGGAGCTTTAGCATAAAAGCTACTTATAAGAATGCGCTCTTGGTCTGTACGTTTATCCGTCCGTCCGTCCGTCCGCCGTTTGCGAAAACGCATTAACTTTTTCAAATTCTACTTCAGAAATATGACCATCAAAGTCTTAGCTCGGCCGTAACAACTTTTCAGAATTTTTCGTGGACCCTTTTAAGTCGAATTCACGTGCAAAAACAGTGAGTGTAAAGAATACCAAGATAACGGCATGTCATATAACAATCGATTTGTCAAGAAAGAATACATTGTTACTTTCTGTTCATCTTTTAAGCATTATTGACATCGGCGCGCGCACGTGAAATCGCTTTGTCGACGCACGATTGCTCAAGTGCTCATAATCTATATGATTAGGTAGCGGAAGAATGGTTTTATAATGTCAGTCCTTCATAATTTCTACATTTTTTGAGGTAGAAGGTTGAAATTCGGAATGTAGCTTCCTATGCGCATGTTCATCTGCACTATTTAGTTTGTTTTTGATTGGTACACTGGGGTCGGAATTACGAGGATGGGATTTAGAGAGGACAACATATCTATGTGCTACTTAGATATGTAAAGGCGTGAATTCAGTATCCAGATTCCTCTAGGCAAGATCTGCATAACTATGAATTTTAGGCCCAATTGTTCCATTGGGGTCTGATTGGCGGGGGTGGCAGTCACTTGGTCTTTAGAACTATGGCAATAGATGGCATGTGATATATCATACGTTCGGAAATGATGAGAAAGGAAAGAAAATACGAGGTTTTTATATTTTTTACATACTACGTTCGAGAAAATTAATTTTTTGATTAAAAAACTTGGGGAGAGGTAATAATTGCAGATAAAAGGGTAAAAATAGATGACCGCAGGATCTGTTACTTACCTTACCCTACTCGGGGGAGGGGGGGGGGTTAATTTCTTTTTAATAAATGTGTAAGTGCATTTCTGCTTCCCTGCTAAAGCTCCTCTTGGAATGTTTACAAGATTTTATTTTATTTTCTGTCATTTATTTCCTTGTTTTGACTCGGCCTAATGTTTTGGCCTTGATTTTTGTATTATTATTTGCTCTTTTTTTCTTTTCAGATTATTTTTTCCCATTTATATGTATTTTTCATTAACCCTAGTTGGGCTTTGGCCTGTTGGGGGCAACACGGGGTCTTTTCCCTCTGGTCTATCTGGAGGGGTATACCTTGCTGTTGTTACATTATTATTATTATTATTATTATTATTATTATTATTATTTATTGTCAGTAAAAATATGAAAAAAATGTTAATCTACATACGTTTTTTAATTTAATTATATTTTACTGTTGTTAAAATAGCTGTTTTTTTAATTTAATAACATTAATACAGTTAGAATGTGAACATATTAATATAATAATTAATCAGCGTATGTGATCGCGAAATGACTCTAAAGGTGCATTAAGAAAATGAATCTGTTGGCAGCTTCTTAAAATATTTTCCTGCATCTTCAACTTTAATTCAAAAATATTTTTTTACTAATTTCTTGTAAGGAAAATAAAATTTCAGTTTTGACAGTCCAATTAATCAGATGAAAAAAAATAACAAAAATTATTTTAAAGGTTAATGTTACAACCTCAGTTTACCCAATCTGAAATGTCACAGATGTTTATATCTTTAAGAACACCTCAGGAAAAAATGTTTCTTTTTAAGCTTTTTTTTTTTTTTTTTTTTTTGTTTTCTTTTTTTTTTTTTTTTGGCAGTTTTTCCTTTCCAGCTCTCAAGTATTATTTAGAAAGATAATTCTACAAAGAAACAGTCGCATACGTTTAAGGTGAGCTTTTCATTTATTTTTTATGCCAGAAAAGAATTCATTAAGCAGAGGTAACAAGTGTTTTCGAGTGATGTAAAACGTGTAGACTTTAATTTAGTTAGCATAACATCTTGGGGCCAAATGTTAATTAAGGCCCGCCAGGTTAAAGAATGATGTACATTCATGAAAAATGGAACAAACAACATTCCAGAAAATACCAAGAGTAATAAAGGGGGATTAGGATAGTAAGCAAGACAAAAATGGTTTCTATAACAAAGAATAATTAAGATCTCATTCGCTGATTAGTGTTCATTAAATCAAATATTACAAATATAGTTTCGACAACGGCAATAAATATTTTGAATGAAGAAATCTTAAAATATGTTTCTAAAGGGAACGCTTTAAACCAGCCTTGACTGTTACATTACGTTTTACCAAATTCATTACGGACGTTTTTTGAATTTCACCAAATTCATTACGGAGATTTTCACTGACATTTGCATGTTAAAAGTAATTGACCAACATGTTTAAATTATAAATGCAGAAAATATTAGAAACAGAATATTAAATCATATTAAATCAAATAGAGTATTAATATATACATAAGAGACACTATTTTATTTCTATAAAATTAAGAGCCATGAAAGAAACTTTGGTTCTTGTTCTTGTCACTGAAATTACGGTTACTTTAATTCCGCAAGGAATGTTTTAAGTAAAATAATGACGACGATTCCTTTGTTCGCATATATTTGACTCATTAACCGAAACGTTTTCTAATTGGTTTCTTGTAGAAATAACCGAAGGAAAGATTTCATTTCAATTAATTTCGCTAGAATTCCCTTTTCACACAAGCCCCTCCTTTCCTACCCTCTCACTCTCACCACACACCCACCACTACCAGCGCCGCCGCCGCCACTAAACCCTTTTCCCCATCTTTCGCCTTTTCCTTTGTCCCTTCCATTTTTAAAGCTCATTTGAATTGGACGGCTGTTTTCCAATGACCTCGTCGTATATTTCATCGTGCAAGCCTGATCATATTCGGCGACTGGGCACAAGACCTGCCAGGACCGCGACCGGACCGATCGAGTCGCCCCTGCGCCGCCGCCGCCGCTTAATGAACAAGAAAGGTTAAATGGAACGACGCATGCGTCGTCGTCAGACGCTCTTAAACCGCGACCGAGCCTGAACGCTCAGTCTATTTGCTGTTATTAATGCGATAGAAAGTACACGAGGAATGAAAGAGTTCAATCGCCATTAGAAGCAGTCGCAAACGACTTGGCCGTCTCTCATTGCAAATGAATCCCATGAATAGAAGTCCCGCTTAAACTCGACCATGTAACTAGACAAATAGCCTGCGCTATCATTGCGGCAGGCAAATTGCAAGAAATTTCATGAAGTTACGATCAACGAAGCTAATGCCATATTAGCATAAGATTGCGTTGTTTCTTTGAGTATTGGTCTCTACCCACCCATTCATCCCAAGAATCCCGTCTTCTACACAATCACTCATCAAATACAGTAACGCCTCTCTATTTTGGTGTTACCCTCCTTTCATGTGCAAGAGAAATTTTTTTTTCTTGAAATTTAATGTAAAAGAAAATGGAAAGGATTGAAAAGAGAATCGAAATAAGAGTATTTCTCTTTGAACAGTAGAATTCTATTTCATAAATTTGGTCGAAAGGTTTTCATTATCAGACAAATAATAAAAAGAAGAGGAGAAAACTGTGAAATCGTAAGGAAATATCAATGGGCTAGATGAGTTTTAGGAAAAAGCAAAAACAAAAGAAATAATATGAAAAAGTAGTTAACACAGTTAAAAAAGTAGCTAAGTAAAGATATTAGTATATGTATAGGTACTCAAAAATAACCTTTACATATTAGAATACAATAAAAATATTTTTTATTGACACCAAGGAACCCATACAACCAAACAATAGCGCGTTTTAACTTGCTTGTAGTGCCATCTGTTGTTTGTTTTGTGAACTAAAGTATACCTTGACCGCATGTTCGCTTGTTTTCAACTACCAGCTTAAGAGAGTTTAATCTTGAACTCGGCTTCTAGAACCGTTTCTCAGCCTCAATCTTTTGTGCTTTTATATATACGAATATAGTTACTTGATATAAATTTACCCTTTAAAAATTGCACCCTTACAAAAATTGAATATTTGAATTTTTTCAAATTTTGAATTGCAATATCTCTGTGCCGTATCACGATAAATCATACACCATTAAGTTACACCTAGAACAACATAACTGTGAGAACAGCATTAATTTTCGTGATGTAGTTTTTGCGTGATGAGGAGACAAAATTCTAAAAATGATTGTTTTGGCTTCTGCTAGTGTTAGTAAGAAATGTCGCATTAAATCTTACATATTTTCTATGCACGGACACCGAGTCAGCAACAGTTCTATTATAGACTAGAAATAACCCACCCGATTTTTAACAATCATTATTTTTTTTAGTTTGTTCGAGACAATGTAGATTGAATTGTTATTCAGACTACTATGGTGAGGTGACTTTAGAGTGCCCAGCCCTGTCTTTCGTCGTCGGCTGCGGGTGGTGCTATTACAGAAGTAAGTTCAACGTCTAGTGCTTCAAAATACACGAGGCTAACGAAAAAGACAGGCTCCGGCACTGAAAAGTCACCTGACCAAGATAGGTCTATTAACAATGTAACTTTCATTGTTTCCATCTTGTATTTTAACAATCAGTGTTTTTTCCTTTGTTGGAAACAATGAAGGTTGAATTGTTAATAGACCTATCTTGGTCAGGTGACTTTTCAGTGCCGGAGCCTGTATTTCTCGTTAGCCTCGAACAATACATTATTGACGTCATATTCACGCCTGGTAGTTTCTAGAAGGCAGTGCCCTGACGCGAAAAAGTCACCTGACCATCTTAGTCCAAGCAACAATGCAATCTTCATTATTTCCAACAAACGAAAAAATGCTGATTGTTAAAATATAAAATGGAAACAATGAAGATTACGTTGTTGCTTGGACTAAGATGACTTTTCCGCGTCAGGGCCTGTTTATCTAATTGGCTTTTTCGTCACTTGATCATCGGGGTCCGAGCAACAATGAGTGCCCTGGCCTGTCTCTCTTTGGCCTCGTCGTCGTGAGCAGTGACGTATATTAAAGGTAGACCCCGAAACCTTCTGCCATATTGGAAAGCTTGACAGCCCAGAACTGTCAAGGCCGAAAGTGAGAGATGACCTAAACTTACGCTTAAAACATAAATTAGACTTCACTACACCTTTATCTTTTCGTTAACCTTGTATTTTAATAATCTTATAACAATTTGAATCACCAAGTAGAATGAAATAGTCACAAGACTTATTTGCTACGTAATTTCATAGCGAGAAAAGATGACGCTTAAATTCGTTTCGATCATCTTTCAGTTACGTATTTTGATTCATACTTACGGAAAGTGATTCCCATCCTTTTTCGTGTCTATTCGTACAGTTGTACGCGGAACAACTTATAGGCATGGTTTTTGATTATACCCCAAGCCCAAAATCGTGAGAAACGAAACAGCCAGATAGCTAACTACTCCATAGCTCACTCGTGTTTTGTCCAGAATTGCCATGGTGCCGTGCCTTCAATTGGCTTCAAGTTTGTGTCGCTGTTTACAATAGGATTCGGAATCTACCTTCTAATTCATATCGTTGGTCGTGAATGAAAAAGGTTTTTATCTTAAATAACGAGTTTTGATTGTGACAACAATAGCGGACAGTCATACTGAGCTAAACGCGCTGATAAGAGAAAATGATAAGTTTTTATAGAAAAAATGAATAGAATGAGAAGGGAGTAGTAAAATAGACGAGAGTGACTTGCATCATCTTCGGAGCGACAAGACTTCACACTGGTTTGTGAGGAGCAAATTTTCGGGTTCTTATAGTAATGAAAGAGGGGGAAATGAAAACCCGGTCTTAAAGCCACAATGAATGCCGAAACGCAAATGCTATGAGAGGAGAGTGGGCTGCGCCAATTTAAAAAAATGTTTACGGCGACATTATTCTTATAGAGCTTATTCATGAGCCTTACAATATGGCGGCAGCAGCTTCAGCTCCGCCGTTGATTGGCAGCTGAAGCTGCTGCCACCATGTTGTATACCAGTTTCACGCTGTGATTGGTTGCTGAGGAACGACGTCACTCTGATGAATAAGCTCTATTATTGAAACCAACGGCATCGCTTGGGACCACAATGTTCGACAGGAATTTAAGCTTAATCCCTTGAATAACACAGTCACTTTTTTCGACTAACAAGAAGATAGTTCTCAGAGGATAGTAATTAATATATGGAAACCTGCAGTTTATTCTAGTAAAGTTACTCCAGTTCTTATTTGTACTTTATTTGGATCAACCCTTTTTCTCTTTTGTAATATGCTGCGAGATTCCAGCTGGTTCTTTCATCGTTCACATGAGAAAACACAGGGAAGTTCAACGCAGAATACGTCGAAGGGAAACGAGCCTTACTAAAGAATCTCCATTCTGAGGAGGTTTTCTATTTTCAATACGTCAATAGTTTTTGAAGAAAATTCCGGATGAAAAGTTTCAGTCAAGACCGCATCCTGCCTGCTAAGATCCCTGTATGTGGTAACTTCTCCTACTAACACCTAACTTCCCCTGGCTTCCTTTTCCAATATTTACCTTTTCTTTCCTGCTTTCTTACCAGTTTTCCTTACTTCTTATTTTGTGCCACAGCAGTTATTAAAAACCAATACTTTTAGTTAGGCAGACTGTTAAAGTGGAATTTTGAAAAGTTAAAGTTTTAATTAATAAATTTATTGAATCTTTTTTGTAAATGAAACATAACTAATAAGAAGCAAAATGAATTACCTGAATAAAAGAATTGCGGAAAATAGAAATAGAAAAAATATAAAATAGCAGATGAGGGCATGAGAAATCCAGATATTATTTGCTCTAAATCAAACTGAACTTACAAAAAAAATTTGTTTAAAAATATCATTTATGGTTTGCCAATTTTAGTTAACATTCATAGCAAATGTTTCAAAAGGATAAACAAAATTCTTTAGCTCGGATAATTCCGCTTTAATTTAATTTTTTAAAAAAAGGGAATAATATGAGGTTTAGTAAGAATCATGTAAGACATTTAGCTAGAACTTTTCAACGAACTTTTAGTTATTTGTTCTAATTTGAGGTTAATTGGAGAGAATTTCTTTTTATAATTTCTTGTAAGCTCGGCGCGAAGATCAATTTTAATATTAGAAGCTTAATCAAATTTCGAAAAAGAAAGGAAAAGAAAGAACTTTAAATGATTTATAAATTCTTGACAACTGTGATTCAAAGCAGTCGTTTTATGCTAATAATCTAAAGAGAATTATAAATATTAAATTCAGTAAGATATGTAATCTAATGGAAAGAATTTGAATCATCTTATACTATAACAGGAAAAGCGTCGAGTAAATTTTAATATTTTAATTTTACAGTACTTTTGAATATTCTTAAATATAAAATCGCAGATGGTTAAGAATTAAACATAATGACCGCATTCAAATAATTTAGAATATAGAGCCACAACTTGTTGCCATGTTCAAGAGCGACGGACCAACTGCTGTAAACTGTAAGAACGTTACCTGGCGGATGAAAAGTGGAAATACGTGGTCACACTAGATGAGGCTTATATTTATTTAAGCGACTGCAACAAGAGCCAAGCCATATTTTACCGCCCCAACCATCTGTATTATAATCCTTGTCTATATACAGGGTGGTTATACTTGAGCTTTCCCTATTAAACCATCTCTATGTGGAAAACGAGCGATTGCCTGGACTGGAACCCTAATGTGAACATTGTCAAAGAAACAGAAGAAATAAATAATGAATAAAGAATTCCTTTGAAACACTTTGAATGCGTTGTGATATCATACAATATCCTTGTTATTATGGAGATAGCGCCCATCAGATAACAAAGTGGACACGGCCACAGATTAGAAATGTGTCTGAGAGAGTCTGAAAGCTAAGATAGAATACGACACGGCTGCACGAAGCATCTCCTTGGGTGTGTCTGATATTTCTTCTGATTTGCTTCTCTTCAGTATATGAAAACGATAACAGAAAATTGTGGTCTTAAGTATAGAGTCTTTATAATTAAAGTTCCATTTTGACATGGCCATAAAAAAAAA
>JAHWFO010081923.1:3917544-3969030 GCA_023313115.1 Rhysida immarginata
TACACCCGATCCCAAAAGTGTATTGCCTTCCAGGGTGATTATTTCGAAGGACAATAAAGTAAATGTGGCTCTATCTGTTTTGCATTTTGTTGTGTGAACTCATTCACCGAACTTAATTGTCAGAGGTTGTATAATATTTGTTTATGATAATGGTACCTTTCCATACCATCTGCAGGTGAATAAGACAATCAACCTTATACAATATTGTTTGGGCGGTATTCATTTTTTCTTGTTATTATTAGTGTATTTTACATAAAACATTAAGTTAAAATAAAAGCTACTGAATCCTAAATTTTTACACTAATTTGCAGGAACTGGTCTAGTCGTTCATAGCCAAAAATTGCTTTGTACTTTTGTTTATTTCCCTTCAAATTAGCATTCAGTAGATGTTATAATAAACGCTTATTCCTTTGCCGTTTTATATAGCTCTAAAAGCTTTAGATAAGCTTTTTCCATTGTCGTTAGCATTAAAACTAATGAAACAAACGAGTGACAATATGCTATGATTCCACACATTTTATACAAGCCCGACATTAGGAATCCTGTCAATGGCGTTTTTAATTAGTCCACAAACGCCGAATGTACAGATTAATGTGTCCAATTTATCATCATCAACATCAAGCTTTAGCCTCTGTAGTGGTAGAAGGATAATAGACAGTGGTTTAAATCACGCCAATCAAACGAGACAAACCTTTCTTTGAATTCAATCCACAGTTATGAAGCATTTCATATGCGGACAGTTTTATTCCTACTATCAAATACACATAACTTCAAATACACATTTTCATTGGCCCGATGAGCATAAAGAAATGAACATCTGAGACATGAACCCGTCCAGATATGTGATAATTACGATGATGTATGATTTAAGTAACTGCTTCATTTAAAAGCGTTTAATTAATATTAATTAATACGTTAAACTTCGCCATTAGCATTCACTTCGACGATACAAAATTGTGAAGAAGAAGAAGAAGAAGAAGAAGAAGAAGAAGAAGAAACGTTCTAATGTAGATGGATCTACCGAATGAAAGAGGGACATCTTAAATAATTACGGATGCGGTCTTATTGCTAGCAAAATTTATTAAATTTAGTGACATTCAACTCATTTCAAATGAGAGTCTTAAATTTTCTTAATGCCATTTACCTTATAAATTTTAAAATTAAATCTAAAGATCACTTTTTAAAGTAACTTCCTTACACTTCATTGTAAACACTGTAAAAGACAATACGGTTGCTGTACAAGACAAATTAAGGTTTGCGATAGCGCGTCATATACCTTGCTCGGAAATTTAAAAAGCGCGCTTTGCAATGCCCGTGCAGAACTCTTCCATTCTATTCAAGGGAAGATGATTTTAAAATGTTCCCACAACTGCATTTCGAAGGATAGATATCAAAAAACTGAATGAAAACATTGCACCATTGGGCTTTTAGATCGCCAAAATCACAGATTTTCATTTTAATTGTACGACTTTGCAAGTGTCTCCCAAGATCTTCGTGTTGTCTATGGCGAACAGCTCGACATTATAATAGAAAGAAATTTAGTTCTCTTGAAATAAAATGCATCGCTGAAAAACGCAGGTATTTGCGCATTATAGATATTGAAAAGAAGTTCATTATTTTTAAGTTTCTACCTGAATTTTCAATAGAATAGGCGTTACTGCGCAAGCATACATTAGCAAACAATTATCGTTCCTTCTCGTAACCAAGTTTAATCTATTTAATTTTACTTAATAGATATTACCATCTCGTGGTACGAACCACAGCATCGTCTTCCAACGAGTTTCGTCGATTGCGAAGTTAAAAACTGAATAAAACTAAACTAGTCAAGTTACTGTCCAACGTATCAGAAGAACGGCGATCCGGAGTTTAAGCAATATACACTGAGTGACTAGTATTATATGACTACCTGACGTTTGTAAGCAATGATTTCGCGCTGAAGTTGCTAGAGGGCAGACCATTATAAATAGGGAAGCAGGTTGTTTACCACGACAGTAGAAGTGATTTATTTCTGAAGATATGGGCAAACGAAGCGGTTTAACAGCCTCTGAACGTGGGATGATTGTTGGCCCTCAGAGCCATGGAGCGAGTATCAGCAACACAACTGCATTCTTAAATGTTCAAGAGAAGCTGTTGTTAAAGTGTTTAAAGACTGGAATGCCAGCCAGAAAACTGGGTCTGAACGTTGTGGCCGTCTGTCAATGTTCGGGCAGAACGGAGAGTGGCAAGACTGGTACAAGGCAACAGGAATGCAACAGTGCATCAAGTTACTGCAGATCTTAATCAAGGATCCTCTCAAATGATCTCTGAACGCATTGTTTGCCGTACTCTGATCGTATGGGATATGGAAGCCGAAGGTCTGTTCGAACACCTTTGCTCTCTGCAGTTAACAAGATAAACGTCTCCAATTCGGACAGAAACACAAGGATTGGATAGTCGAGCATTGCAAAAAAGTCATGTGGTTCGATGAATTTAGGGGAAACACCATGAAAGCATGAACACCACATGCATGAGTACAACCCTTCGAGCTAATATTATGATTTGGGGCGTGTTTTTCTGGCATAATTTGGGTCCTTCAATTCGTGTGGGAGAACGTCTGACTATCAATGCATATCTAAAGGTTTGTCTAAAAAAGTCCGACCAGCCGCTACCGGTTAAATCTCGTCGCAAAGCTCGTTTTGAAGCCACAAGTGACTGACTCGAAATTTTGACTATATCCGATCGACGCGGGAACGATGCAGGCATACATAGCTGGCTTTATTAATTTTAAATTTTCTCCCGATCCGGACGACCCTCGATTCATAAAGTAACGACCGGTCGCGATGAGCGTTTTCCAACAAGATAATGCGCTATGCCATGATGCTCGTATTGTGCAAGAGTGGTTTCAAAAAAATGAGAGAAAATTTACCTTGCTTACCTGGCCCCCAGAATCACCAGATCTCAATCCAATTGAGCATTTGTGGGACGAAGTCGAAAAAACAATCAGGCAGCTGCTTCAACACCCATGAAATCTCACACAAGTGGACAGTGCTATTCATCAGGCATGGTGCGAGATTCCTCGCATCACCTTTCAACATCTCGTGGAGTCAATGCCAAAAATAATCGCCGCAGTATTGAAGGCAAAAGGTGGCCCAACGAAGTACTGAAGGGGGTGGTCATAATAATCTGGCCACTCAATGTATAAATATAAATGATCCCCCTCTAGCTGATTTCATTTATAATTCGAATTATCACGAAGAGAAATAACCATCAAAATTTCGTGGTATTCGATAACAAAACTATCCTTGGTGTACTCTGGAATATTTTATCGTCAATCCTGCTGTGAGCATGACTATCCTCAACGAACCTCATCTGCCACGCAACATGATGGGGATTTCACCCAATTGGGTATCTGCAACAAAACAATTATTGGACAGGTAAAAATATCGATTCCATTGTGTCACATTATTATTGTAAAATTAACAACCTTATTTCGCTTTGTTCACTGACCCCTCTATAATTACATATAACTGCCTTGCTTTATAGAGATATATGTGTTAACAGAAAATGAGCTGTATGTAGATTGTTTCATTTTTATTTCTATGCTTAATTGTGTTTATACCAAGATGACCCGATATATTAGCAAAGTGACTACGTTTTTAAGATTGCATTCCAATCAATGTCTTTCTGGTTGCAATTTCAATACACAGGATATTACACAATAACTATTAAACTGTTGAAAACAAAGCAATTTTAACGCCGAGAACAAAACTGACTCGCCCATGCACGATAATCGCATTTCAAACTCTTAACACATGGATGACTTTTAACTCAATTGTAAATCCGGTGCATAATTATTCGGATCTAAAATGAAACCTTCGTCTCTGAAATCTACTAATGCGAATTTTTCGCAATTAGGAACACTACTTTGAAATAAAAACAAGCTGTAATTGCAAACTATGAACGAATAACAAATTTTTTCCTAAATAAATTTTATGGCTTTGACATAAAAGAATCTAAGATTTTTCTAAATTAAAAGGCAGAAAGCTCAATCTGATAAGAAAATAAAAATACTTTCCATGTATCTTTTAACTGCAAGCCTTACAATATGTCTAAGAGAGTGGAAAATTTTTGCGGCAACAATCGTTATCATATCTTGTACTGCGTGCTGCACGAGCAGGCTAATTCGAATGCAAAGAGTTTTAGTACAACTGTGAAACAGCAAAGAGTGCGAATTATGCGAAATGGTTCGGAGCAATTTTTTGTATACGCATGGGAAAGTTCCGAAAATGCCGCAAGCAGCCCCTGCACGCTACATAAAAATTTCAACGGCATTTGTAAGGAAGTAGGTGAAGCTTTTAGAAGACCAAAAAAGTCGATGACCTACCGGAACGAAGCGTAACAAGACCACTAAACAACATAACAAGCGGGTCATAGAGACCTATATGAAGAATCTACGAATAACCTTGCGGGAAGGACAAGAAAAACTGAGACGTAAAGGAAGAAGTCGTTTGGGGGAGAAAAACATAAAATGGCGGAGTACGGTGAAGAAGCTATCCCATCTGAAAACCACGTGAAGAAACGTCTCCAAGGGGCACAGGAAATTATGGATCGTGGTTAGGAAATGCCTTTTTCTCGGATAACTCCTCGTTTTAGTCACATTATACCGCAAGCCGAGCTTGTCATCCCCACAAACACAAAAGATCCATGTCTGAGTTTGCTTCTCAAAAGAGTATGAAGAATTTGTGCATGTTTACTGGGAACTTCAACGCTCAGAGATTGAACCAAATCTGCAAAAAAGAGTCTGTTACCATCCATTTGATCATGTGACTTTTCCGCGCCACGGCAACACCTTCTAGACACAAGGCCTCGACACAGAAGACTGACGTCATACAGTTGGCCTTGCTGCCTAATGTTTGACGTTAGAGCCTTCCGTGCCGAGGCCTTGTCTATCTCGAGGGCCTGTCTATCTCGTGGGCTACGAGGGTGCTTAGAGTAACGATGTAATTGGAATAACAATGTAGTCCAAATAACAATATAATATTCATTGTTTCCATTTTGGAATTTAACAATCAGTAATTTTCATTTGTTGTAACAACTGTTGGTCAGTTGACTTTTCCGCGTCAGGGCCTCACTTGACTCAAACTATGTCACTTCCAGCTGGAAAAAATGGCCAGCAAGAGAGGAGTGCAAACACGCCGATTTTCGCTTTTCAAAACAGTTTATATTAAAATTATGGATCAAAATCAAACATTTCAGCGGAAATGTGTTATATTTATATCACATTATGGTGTTCTGTAAAAAAAATAAGACGATACAATTTTATAGAGCAGATTCTCAGATACGAAGCACTATTTTTCGACATAATCCCAATCCTTGGCTATGTCTTCAAATATGTTTGGTCTTGGTTGTTTGTAAATATAAGAATATGGGTCTTTAAAAACAACCAGTGATTTTATGACATAGAGTCGACGCGTTTCAGCCGTAGCCTTCTTCAGGACTGTGTGTAACTCATTTAAAGAAGTTTAGAAGAACACTTAGGGGGGAGAGAGGGTTGGGGGGTAGGGGAAAGGAAGCCAATGTGATTGCTGTATTCTGGCCCAATAAATTGTATAAACAATACAAGACTGTATCTAGAACTCACCAATGTATTAATTAAAACGGTAGGCATGTCTCAATTCAATCATTAGGCAAACAAAAATGGGGACTTCAAAACCTTGGCTATGTATTTTCATCGACGAATATGCTACTGCTGTCTTTTACGACGCAAATAAGTGTCAAAACGTTCCATCCGTATTTTACGCAACTTGCTTACATGGTCTTATCTCTGGACAAGTTCAGCAGATGTCGATGAATTTAATCCGACTATCGATGAAGCTGCGGTTAGCATTGGGGCCCGATTGCAACACCATAGGCAGAAAGATTTAATACATTGAATGCTGTAGACGATTTTTCAGACTTTATCTGTGAGATCGCTAATGAATGATGCGCGATAGTCTCCGATGACCTCTCAGATATACTGTTAGACGACAATTCGAAGTTGACCAATCTTGCATTTTTTTTAACGTACTCAAAACAACCGCTCGTAAGCAGCCCATAAGCTGCCCGTTTCACAGATACTTGTTCGAAGGTCACATTGCGTCAGAGTTTGTTCTTCAACAAACTCTGATAGATCGGCAACAGAATGCCAGTTTTGGAGTTGTATATGTATGTACTTCTCTGTGACTTTGACAGTCTTCAGCGTTTGTTTATTTGTCTAGGTTAAGTAATAATTAGTATTGTAATTGCTCTCTAATGTATGCATTCTTTGCAACAGTTACAATAAATTGTGGTTTAAACCTCCTCACAAACTGAATTAATGACTTCATTATATAAGCGAGATTACCGAACCCATTCCCATTTAAAGAAGTATAAATGTACAGATAAACATAATTTTTTTTTTTTTGCATAGTTAAGTCTCCCTTAAAATTTTATCTAAAATTAAAGAGCCTATTTCTTTTCTCTTTTCACAAAACTCGTGCAGGCAGCTCGTTTTTTGAATAAAACAGTTGCCACGAGTCCGTGAGCATGAGAACAATTCGAGAAGTTGTCTCTCTTTAACTACGGCGTAGCTTCAACTTTTCTTCAGAGAACAAGTTGAGCTGGAACATTAGGAATAATTCACTGAGTTTTACGAGAAATTATCAGGAGTCAAAATGCGAGAGGAAAACATAAAAAAATAACTTCCCCATCCCCACCTACGTCTCCTCTGACTTTTGAAACACGAGTCGGCGAGAGTTTATAGCTTTTGAAATTTCGTTCAGAAAGTTTCTACAGAACACAGACATTTTTTACAACCCAAGTTATTGCAAATAGAGTTTTAAAATATTCATTGTTAATTATGATGTGTTACAAGACTGTTTATTTTCTGACTCCCTGGTCGTCATGCATTTTTTCCCGCTTAAACTTCTTAAATAACTAGTTTTAGCAAAAGCTCTTATATCTCTTATAAAGTTTCTTTTCAAGAAATTATTTTTACATAGTAGAGATCTTTTAATGTCTTTATAAAAGTTTCTGAAAATTAACTGTTTTACGGAACTTTTTAATTGCAAACCCAATCATAAAAATTAATCAAGTATCATTATTGATAGCCTATTCATAATACGAGGGGGAGTCAGTAAGTAAGTTACAAATGGATACAGAAATGAAACACATAAGAGAACTGACTTGAAAACTACTTTTATTTCTCCACATAATCTCCCTGTACAATGAAGCACTGGTCCCATTGTTTCACGAGCCTCTCAGAACCAGCAGCATAATTATTTTTGGTCTGAACCAGTGATGCTCATTAGCTTCTGGGATCACTAAGGCATATTGCTTACCACATTCCGGCAGCGAGATTATACTGTAAATGCTGACTCCTACTGCAACATCCTCGTGTAATGCCATTCGACTGAAGCGACCAGAACTCCTCATCAAAGGCGTGTTGTTATTGCATGATAACGCGCGTCCTCATATTGCCAACAAGACAACTGAGAAGCTGCAAAAGTTCAACTGGGAAGTTTTCGAGCATCCTCCGTATACCCCTTACCTTGATCCAAGCGATTTTCATTTGTTCGGTTCCAAGCTGTAAAAGGAAAATTCACCGCTTGGTTCAGACAGCAGTTTAAGAATTTTGTGTTGCTGGTTTTGAGAGAGACAAGTGCCTCATTGTACAGTGAGATTCTGCGGAGAAATAAAAGTAGTTTTCAAGTCAGTTCTCTTATGTGTTTCATTTCTATATCCATTCGTAACTTATTTACTGACTTCCCCCAGTATATTTTTATTCGTAATAGATATGAAAATGAGCTGTTTACTAAAATTATAAGAGATTTGAGTTTAGCTTTGGACCATACGTCCAGAAGTACTCTAGAAAGAAATGTATTGTTATGCATAAAAGTCATATTCAAAACTCTTAGCAAAGTTTATTGCTATGTATACAGTGCAGTGCTCCTGAAATAATGGTTTTATATAGCCTGTTGTGAATCTTTAACCGATGGTAAAAGTAATGATTGTTCGTTTAAAATGTTACAAAAAAGACCAGTACATTGTCCGATCACGACCCGGTAAGATATTAGAACACTCAAGCAGATATCCAAGCGACCCAATCAACGGCAACCAATAATCACTGAAAGGAATTATATGAAGAATGAAACTGGCGAAATTAAGTAACCTAGGTTATGCTGTATGCAGGTGTTTCACCTAGACAAACATATTTAGTAGGTTGTAGGTTCGCCTTTTGCTTGCGAAAAGCCTGAATCCGTCTTGGAATGGACGCATACAACTTCTGGATTGTTTCTAATGGGATGCTCAGCCATTCTCATGCAGACACTACTCAAGTTTTTTCAGAGAGGCTGGCTTCATCTGACCATAGCAAAGGTTTCCTTTGCTCGGCAGATCAATGTCAGACACCACTGCTGTCTCCGTTTTGCATTGACTTGGATGACAAGTGCTTGGCAATTGCAGCTCGTTCATGAATATTTTGTTTCTCAAGTCCCCTCTGCGTTGTTTTTGTGTAAACGGGGTGCTAGATTTTAGCTCGTCAGTTTCTCACTTTAGTCGTTTGTGATCTTCTTATTGGTGCCGATAATCCTCTTCAATTCTCTCCTGTCTCTGTTAGTCAGCATCAGTTTCCTTCCGCTCTTGAGATTTTTTTAGACGATGTTTTCCCACTATCCGGTATGTAGTCATGATCTTTGATGCAGCAGCTCTCGAAACTCCAAGTAAAAGAGCGTCTTTTATACTGGATGCGGCAGCTAGCCGGCTCCAACAATTTGCCTTTGTTGAAACTCTGTCAAATTTGAGATGACGGCCACTTACCTAAACATCAGAATACCAACAAGCATATTTTGAATATCGATTATTATTGATAATTATTATTTTTTCGAAATTTCAGGAAGACGGTGACCTTCCTCTTGGTTTGAAGATCAAGTGCGCAAAACTTCGGAATAAATGTAATGCAGTAATGCAAAACAATGGCTGTACAATAAATGTTGTTATAATAAATGCTTTTGTTTAACTTGATGGACAATTTCTATTTTTTGCCTTTTCTTTTCATCCAAACACACCACACTGTCAATGCCTCTATCGCCTAAACGCCTGGTTCAATTGAAAAATCACCAAGAATAAAACATTTCTCAAATGTTGGGTACAATCTGAAAATACCATTAAAAATAGGGGTTTCCATTGATTGCACTTTTCAAAGTTGACTTTTATATTCGAAAATGGCGTCGGTGTTTTTGGAAATGGGATACACAAAAAAAAAAACTCTCACATAAAAGTACAATATTTCTGCCATTGACAATACTCTGTCAGATTTGTATTTTAGAAGAAACACTTCAAAGAACGAAATTTTCGCAAAGCTTCAGTAGCAGATTCACCATTTTGGTAAAACTATTTTAAAATCAAAGCACGTTCTGGAAGTTGCTAAGCAGTTATGACTATGGTTCTGAATTGAAATGCTCCCTCTATTGGTGGTTTTTGGAACTAACATATTTTTTTTGCTCTGGAAATAAATTCCCATCATGTAATTAAACCATTCTCAAAATAAGATTTTCTGATAAATAGTATTTGAAATGTTAACTTCAATTTGAGATACTCTGTATAAAAACGTTCTTTCGTATTTCAAGATCAAACGAAAAAGAAGCTCATAACCGTATTTGAATAGTTATATTAATTAAAGATAGAGGTACATTTCGTTGATATAATTTTAGATTAACAGGGTAAATGAGCATTGTAGATTAAATTGTTGCGTACTGTTACAATTTTAAAAAATTCAAATGAACGCGAACGATTTCGGTTTTTGAACACATTTAAACTGTTAATCAAGTTTAGCAGTGAATAAAGAGCTTCAGGAAAAATTTATAAAAGTTCGTATATAAAGTCAGAGAAATTTCTGAAGTAATCTTATTGTAATTGAATTTAACCTCTTAAAAATAATTAAAAATATAAAGATAATAAGAAAACAGTGGAAATGAAATCTAATAGACATCATCATTCATTTAGCTGAATGCTCCACAAACACAGAGTATATGAAAACTGATCAATGCTATTTCTTAAAAATAAAAGATAAAATTCCAATTCCAGCACCAATGATATTCAACTATAAATACCCAACATCCATAAAACCCCATCTTTCTTTCAATGAAAACAGTATACCAGCTTTTACTTTATATCAACTTTTAGAAAAATTTGAAAATAAATTTAGAAAACATCGAAAGCTTTTGCTTTTTAATTTGATCACCGAAGACCTATTGATGAACATCTGTTCAATAAGAAGAATAACGAGTGATCTACCATAATCACCTTTTGAATAATTTCTGACATCAATATCTCATTATTGAACTGATCCACTAATTCTGTCATTTAGCAAAATATTATTGATGACCAACATTAGCGCCTTTCTACTTCAAATATCAAAATCTCTTTATTGAACGGGTCTATCAGACGGTTTCTGATATCAACACTTTTTCACTGAACTGCAATGTAATAACTTTTTCTTCCGTTATTATCATCATCTATCTTTCCTGTCTATAAAAGCTAAAACCTTCAGTGTGTCTAGCAGGCATTTTTTTCGGGGTTTCGGGCACGTACAAATCCGGGAGCTAATCTTGATGTTGATATACTTTTTGATAGTTTCCAAATCTTAAAAATATCAAAGAATTATGTCAGCATCAATTAAAATCAAGCTAAATGGTTAATACGCAAATGTGGAGTCATTTCTTACACAAATATTGTGTGGCCAGTTTGTTTCGACTGACAAAGCTACTACGTTGGAGAAACGGATTCAAGTGGGACTTGGCGTATACGTATAGAGGGTCCTTGCCTGTGTACGTGTCTAGTGCCGTACCGTGCACTATTCAGCCGTTCGCGAGATAATTGACCTGAAATTTGGGCGCCTTAAGTACGCTGTGCGCACATGATTTGTCAGCAGCAGCGGTAGCGCAACGGTAAAACGTAAATAAAAGAAACTTGAAAAAGTAAATAAAAATGTCTTTTTCATTGTTATTATTAATAAAAAGGTAAAAAAGCGTAAATTTTTTTATAACTTATTTAAAAAAAGAATTTTGACAGACAAATTGAATAAAAGTGCATTTTTAATCGTGATTATCAGTAAGGAATGAAAAAAATACCGTTGTGCAGAGTTTTGAAGAAAAGCTCCACGGCTGGGACTTGAACCAACAACCCGCAAAAACTTACGGGATACCGTTGCGCTACCGTTGCTGCTGACATATCATAAGGCGGGGTACTTACGGCGCGCCGCTTCAGGTGCCTAAATTCCAAGTCAATTATCTCGCGAACGGCTGAATACTACGTGCTACGGCTCTGCACGCATACACAGGCAAGGACCCTCTACGTATACGCGAAGTCCCACCTGAATTCGTTTCTCCAACGTCGTAGCAGCTCCTTGTGAGAAACAATAGCAAATCGCAATGGGGTCGTCAATTTCGTTTAAAATATTTGTTAACAATCTTTTCAGTTTTCCAAAGCGAGCATATATTTACTCTATTATTAAGTACCGAAAGGTGCTTTATGCTATCAGTGTGGGGAAACGTGTCTGTCTGTCTGTCTGTCTGTCTGTCTGTCTGTCTGTCTGTCTGTCCGTCTGTCTGTCTGTAACTCAAACTCCTCCGAGGCTATGAAAGATTTTCAAAATCTGTTTTCGTCAGTCGATGAATATGGTTCATGGCACGAACAAGTTACAAATATTATCTAAATCGGTTCATTGGCACGTGCACAAATGGTACCTCTATTTTCCCGCCTAGCAATTTTCTATGGGAAGATATATTGAGTAATATATCAAACAAATTGTAATGACGAGATAGATGCGGTTATTCATTACTATTTTCATCAGTCGATGAATATGGTACATGGCATGAACAAATCACAAATATTATCTAAATCGGTTCAATAGCACGTGCACAAATGGTACCATCACGATCCCACCTAGCAATTTTCAATGGAGAGATATATTAAGTAATATGTCAAACAAATCGTAATGACGAGATACAAGCGAATATAAATTACTATTTCGGCCATTGATAAATATGGTTCAGGAAATGAACCATTTTGAAAATGGTTGGAATCGAAACATTGGCACGTGCACTAATGGTACCCTTATGACACCATCAATAATTTTCAAAGATAGGATATGGCACGTAATATATCAAACAAACAGGGATGATGTATCATAAATGAATATAACGTAAAATTAATGATAGTCCAAATTGGTTTCAAGTAACCTGGTTTAGTGGAACCATGATGGTTCATTAGAACTTTCAACGCTAAAATATTGCATGTAATATATCAAACGACTTGGAATGACGTGTCATAAATGAATATAACGTAAATTAATGATAGTCCAAATTGGTTTCAAGGAAACTGGTTTAGTGGAACAATTCTGGTTTAGTGGAACCATCATGGTTCATTGGAACCTTCAATGCTAAAATATGGCATGTAATATATCAAACCATTTGGAATGAGGTGTCATGAATGAATATAACGTAAAATTAATGAGAGTCCAAATTGGTTTCAAGGAACCTGGTTTAGTGGAACCATGATGGTTCTCTAAAACTTTCAATGCTAAAATATGGCATGTAATATATCAAACGACTTGGAATGAGGTGTCATCAATGAATATAACGTAGAATCAATGACAGTCGAAATTGGTTTCACAGAACCTGGTTTAGTGGAACCATGATGGTTCATTGGAACTTTCAATGCTAAAATATGGCATGTAATATATCAAACGACTCTGAATGAGGTGTCATCAATGAATAAAACGTAAAATCAATGACAGTCGAAATTGGTTTCACAGAACCTGGTTTAGTGGAACCATGATGGTTCATTGGAACTTTCAATGCTAAAATATGGCATGTAATATATCAAACGACTTGGAATGAGGTGTCATGAATGAATATAACGTAAAATTATTGATAGTCCAAATTGGTTTCAAGGAACCTGGTTTAGTTTCAATGCTTAAATATGGCATGTAATCTATCAAAAAAATTGGGATGATGTATAATAAATGAATATAACGTAAAATTAAAGATAGTCCAAATTGGTTTCACAGAACCTGGTTTAGTGGAACCATGATGGTTCATTGGAACTTTCAATACCAAAATATGGCATGTAATATATCAAACGATTTGGAATAAGGTGCCATGAATGATTATAACGTAAAATTCATGATAATCCAAATTGGTTTAAAGGAACCTGGTTTATTGGAACCATGATGGTTCATTGGAACTTTCAATGATAAAATAAGGCATGTAATATATCAAACGACTTGGAATGAGGTGTCATGAATGAATATAACGTAAAATTAATGATAGTCGAAATTGGTTTCAAGGAACCTGGTTTAGTGGAACCATTATGGTTCATCAGAACTTTCAATGCTAAAATATGGCATGTAATGTATCAAACAACTTGGAATGATGTATCATGAAGGAATATGACGTAATATTATTGACAGTTGAAATTTTTTCAAAGGTACGTGGTTTAATGGTATCATTATGATCCATTAGAAGCTTCTAATGTTAACATAGGGCGGTTTAAAAATATAGTTCCGCGAATGGTTTAGTTTAACCTTTCGGTACTTAGTTATGTCATTCCTTAATGGTTTATTATGTAAGCAGAGACCTTTTAATTTGTTATTAAGTCATTTATTCACCGTTTTGAGGCATAGAATCATTTTATGTATTGATTTGTTATTTTGTGAATTAATAATTAAACACAAATCTACACTTTTCTAATTCGTCTATGCTTAGTTTTATCCGTATAAAACTTATTCCTTTAAACAGCATTTTCGAAGAAATATTTCAAACGTAATCCTTGAAAATACATCTCATAAATTGTAGTGTGTATTCATAAGAGACAGAGAGAAGGAGAGAGAGTGTGTGCTACATAATATTTTAAATGTACTTTTCAGCCTTAATAACATTTTTAAACCATCAACTTAAAACCCTGGTTCTTGCTTCATTGATGTTTCTTCTACATATAAAAGACAAAGAAAGTAAAAGAAAGTTTCTCTCAGGGAAATTTTAATTATCGTTTTAAATTGATTCATGTACATGTATTTCTGAAGGCATCATCTAAATTGAAAAAATAAATAATGAAAGCAAACATGAAACTTCCTCTAATGTTAGCGATCACATCGTGTTATTGCGAAAGAAGTTTGAGATCAGTGACAAACTATGATGACCCATTTGTCCGTTATAAGAAGACGTCGTTCTTCTTCCGAGTCCAATATTCCTTATGGAGACATCCGGTCCTAAATGCTTCGACTTGAAAGTAATTTCCGGTCCAAAGCAGAAGACTTGGGATCGGACGAGTCTTGATAGATTAATTTTTATAGAATTTTCTCACGCATAGTACAACAAACATGGCAACAGAAGGCTATCGTAATAAAATCAGCTAAAAATACACTTAAAAGGCGGATATAGGAAGAATGATATAAAGAAAGTCGCGCTTGTTAAGTTTTTGCAACTAAGTTACCGATTTTCCGCACAAACCTTAGTTTATACACTTTTAATAAAAGAATGAGGAGTTGTTTTATTTAGAACGAATTACAGGAGTTTCAAGAAGTTTCTGTCGGTTCGATACATATGCACTTTATAACAATGCATATGCGATCTGATATTTGCACTCTTCACACAGTTCCAAGTGACCATAAAACATTTTGTCTATAGTTCGGGACAGTTTAACCTTGCAATAAAGAACAAGTACAGGCTGCGAGAAGGCCATGAGCATGGGCGGCTGAAATGTAGTTCCTAGCAATTTTTTAATATAATTATATAGAAAATATATACTATTAAAATTATTTACTCTTCATATTTTACAAACTTAATACATCACTTTCCTAAGCCTTTTCATACTTTTTTAATAACGCATGCATACACAGTTTCGGAACTATATCTTATAATGGCTATAATGCCTGTTTCCAGGCCGTCGCTATTCAAATCACACACGTTCAACAAGTCAAATGAAGCAATTAGTTTTAAATGTTTACGTAAGATTGCGTGAATTCAAATAATACTATAGCAAGCAATTGTCCTATCTTTAGAGTAAGTTTTTCTTATTACCAATCAAAGCAATTGCCCTCTTTCTTTTGACGCCGCGCATTGATACAATGATCTCGCAACTGTACTTGTTCCTTCATTGCAAGGTTAACCTGTCCCGTACTATAAACAAAATGTTTATAGTTATTTGGAACTGCGTGAAGAGTGCAAATTTCAGATCTCATATGAGGAGAAGATGGTAATGTGGCCTCTCCAGTTTGGTTTTATTTTTTGTAGTTATAAAATTATATGCTATACTAAAAACCAAGTTCTATAAAGCAAACAGTTGGTATTTTGTTGGCAAGAAATATTTTTTGAAGTAAATAAAATGCTCAAAATATTTGAGTAATCATATGTTTTTGTTTTTTTTTCGTTTAGTACAAACAGATTAGTTTTTGGATCAAGTATATACATTATGGCATCCTGGGATCAAACAACAATAATAGGGCCTAAGGGAACAGATGACGCGATCTTAGTGCGGAAGAAAGAGGGATGATCATTGGAGCCCACAGTTTGGGCATTCGATCCGTGAGATTTCCAATAAATTTCAGATACCCCGCTCGACAGTGAGTGATGTTATTTTGAAGTGGAAGCGAGAGGGGGTTATAACATGACAACCCAGACCAGTAAACCAACGAAATTGACAGATAGCGATCGTCGAAGCTTGAAACGTGTGGTGATGTCAAACCGGAAGGCTTCGTTAAAAAAGTTGGCTCAGGACTTTCGATTGGCACAGTGATGCAAGTGATCGTACCGTCCACCGGGAGATCGTTTCACTTGGTTTTCCTGAACGAGCAGCAGTTCACAAGCCAAATATCACAGCCCTCAATGCGACTCGTCGGTTACAGTAGTGAAAGGAACGCCGCTACCGAACTCCAGGTCAATGGAAAGCCATCCCTATAGAGCAATGTATCCCGCTACCAGTTCTGGTGGTCCGATGGACCTGTGTGGATTTGGCGAATGCCCGGCGAACGATATTGACAGGATTGTGTCACACCCACAATGAAATTCGGAGGATGTGGCATCATGGTCTGGTCCTGCTTTCCATGGTATTGTCTTGCTCCTCTTGTTTTAGTTTGCGGAACCATATGCCAAAGCGTACCAAACAGTTCTGGACAATTCTGAGTTACCGACATTGTGGGAATACTTTGTTAATGGCCCATACCTGTTTCAGTACGACAATGCTCCTTGTCGTACAGCAGGCGTTATTAACATCTGGTTTGAGGAAATGTGTGTGGGGAAATTTGACTGGCTAGCCCTAAGTCCAGACCTCAACCACATTGAACACGTTTGGGACGAATTGAAGCGCCTGTTGAGAGCCAGATCATGCCAGCCAAAGAACACCACTGAGCTGTTTGTCAATTTGAAGGATGAATGGAGCAAGATTCACGCCGATACGTTTCGCAAATTGGTGGAAAGTCTTCCTCGAATGCTTGCTGATAACATTGCGGCGAAAGGCGGCCTGCAATTCCGTTTAAATTTACTGGTATGGGGTGACCAGTGACGAATGGCTAGATAGTGTATATTACAACCGCAGTCTCTATTAACACGTTTCTGTAATAATTAAAACAAAAATAAATCGACAATAATAACGTCAAAAGCGTGCGTCGATAATACTTCTTTCAATACAAATACTCAAAATCGGGAAATACACTTTTGAGCGCGTTTGTACAAGTTTGTAAACAGTGGAATCCTTTTCATTTCCGAAGTCACGTGTTTCTCAATGTCGGAAACGTCTTGAAATCGGGTACCTTTCATAGCGTTTTTCATTTGTCGGAACAGGAAAAAAGTACGTCACTATAATGCGTGTTTGAACACGAATCCTTCACGCTACTAAAAAAATCTATGCAGCTGTAGTGGGTTAGATAACTCATACAAATCGTGTCTTTTGGTTATATTTTACAAAGCGACCTCAGTCCGGGTATTTACCTTGTATTACGTGGACCTTGGAAGACTGGAGACGAATTGGATATTCCGACGAATCACGGCTCCATTTTCGTCGAGCCGATGGAATGGTTTAATGGGTCACATACTCCATAAAAACATGGACCCAACTTGTCAAACAAGGCACCGTGCAGGCTGATAAGGATTCTTTATTTGTATAGGGTGCTTTTGTGTGTCATAGTTTGGTTCCCTCGGTCCTCTTAGCAATATCAGTAAACCCATACAATGACAGAGTCTTCCAGAATGATAATGCTTAATAATACTGAGCACTAGCTTGAGGACCATTCAGTAGGGTTCCAACAAATAGTTTTCTCATCTCGTTTCCCAGATATGAGTGTCATATAATTTAGAGGCGATGGCTACGGAAGAGATTAGCGATCACCATCCGCCCATCCCCGCTGCGATATGTGGGAGAGCCGATCGCTCATTGGTTAAGAAAGATGAAAATAGACTAATGAATGACAAGACTGGTCGACGACGGAAACACGAAGCGTCGCCGCTGGAGGAGAAGAAAGAGAGAGAGAAGGAATATGGTGGCAAATGGAGGCGGAATAGAGTACGTAGTAAGAAAAACTACAAAGGAAAGAAGAATGGCAAAGAGGGTGAGAAAGGAGAAAGAAGGAAGGCCAGCTGAATGCGGGAAAGGAGAATAAAAGAAGACCAGCGTGGTTAAGAGGAGAAGAAAGGAGTGAAGGAAGTCGGTCGACGAGACGACGGAGAAGTTTTGGCGAGGCAAGCGAGCTTCCACGACGACACGAGCTGTGGCGGCAGTCTGCGAGCGAAGCCCGGTCCAACGGGCATATTGGATGGAAGTCGGCCGAGACGAGGAGGACGATTAGCACCTGAGAACAAACTAAATTCACGACGGAGCAGCCTTCTGCAGGCAACAGGAGAGAGTTACAGAGAGGACGAGGCCGACGACGAGAAGGTCAGCCATTAGCACGCATTAGCGGCTCCCAGCCCGGACGACGCAGCTACAGAAGCCGCACGTTCTATGCCACGCAGAGGGTCAACGACCCGGCCATTGAAGCCCACAACGTAGCCAGCGAGGCCTAAGCGAGGGACGTATAGAGTGTGAGGAGTTGGCTCGAAAAACAACAAGGTTTCCACCTAGCGACAAATGCGCGAAAAAACTTGCGGGAATGAAGTATATTGAATTAACACGTATTGAAATGAAATTCGACTTGGATCTGGGAAAATAAAAGAAAATGATTCCTTTATACTGAGTAATTTGAGTAATGGAAAGGATTTATATTTGAAAATTTATTTGATTTTCGCGAAAAATAAGAAGGAATTAAAATATTAACTTCTTTTAAACGTAAAACTAATGTTAATCAACCATCAAATAAAATAGAAACAAACGTTAAAATAAAGCAATTATAGGATTTTTATTAAGAAAAGGATTAAAAAAATCTTATATTAAAAATTAAATCAAAATTCTATTAAAGATCTCAACAGCTAGAAATTATATTTCTGGTAAATGTAAAATTTTAGGTGCAAACTCATCTAAGCAGTTTTCCATTTCATTAAGTAGTTCATAAAAAATGCTCTAAATTAAGTTTATAATATGAAACTTGTTTTATCTGTCAATGGAAAAAGTACGCAAGCATGGAAAAGGAGAAGACAAGCAGCACTCTACCTGGCAAAAGTTTGTTCTGTTCTGTACTGTTTTTTCATACTATCGACCCCCATTTTAAACCCCTTGAACCTGTATAATAAAACGTCATATTATTTTGTGCTCAGCTTACAACAGTGATCAATACATAAGACACTGCCGTTATGCCTTACATTCCCTAAAGCTTCAGAATCCAATATAAAGTTAATGCTTCATAATGTTTATACCCAGCATGCAAAAGTTTGTTTTCAAATTAAACGCAGTTTTCTGACATTGTTTCAATATAGTATGCTGCTAAACTGACTGAGAGTATTCCTTCACTTTCTACCTATCTCTTAGCAGCTTGTACAGTAAATGACTCCTGGCTATGTTCAAAATTTTTTATGTATTACAGTAGTTTTGCGCATAATTGCTTTTCTATGAACATTGAAATTGATTTTTGATGTATGCAAGTATTTCACTGAACTAAGCTGAGCACAAAATAATATGAAGTTTTATTGTACAGGTTCAAGGGGTTTAAAATGCGAGTCGATAATATGAAAAAACAGTACAAAACAGAACAAACTTTTGCCAGGAAGATTGCTGCTTGTCTTCTCCTTTTCCATGCTTGCGTTCTTTTTCCAAGGACAAACTAAAACAAGTTTCATATTATAAACTTGTTCATTGCCCTTTAGGGCATTTTTTATAAACTAGTCTTTTCCTTTTTAAATAGAAAGAGGAGATACATTTTGATTAAAATGAAATATTTGTTGCCAAAAGTGGCTTAAATTTAAAAATAGCCCATTTGTCATTGTTAATGATTAGAGCAAATTACTTTGCTACAAACATTCAGGATCTTAAAGCCCGGTAATGCTTAATGAAAATGCAATTTCTCAGAAAGTGACCAAAATTCAAATTGATCCTGAAAGGACAGAATAAGTCAGACTAGAACGAAAGTTGGCAATTTTACAGAATATTGCATGTAGGTTGTAATAAAAGTTACGCGAACTCTCTCTGACCAATCTCTCGGATGTGACAGGATTTGATATCTATGCATATTAGGGTCCAATTATCTCGGAAACCACTGCAAAGTTTTGAAAACGACTTTTTTCATAGTAATCCTCATGCAAAAGTACCCCAGACAATGTATTTACTTTGTTTCTATCTGCAATACACAGAACCTGAGATCGACCTTACAGTGTCCAAAAAAATTCTTTTTGCTACAGTAATCCTACAGTATACCCAATTAGCATAAACTCTCTTCAAATTATTCTAATCACTTATAGGAACAGGCTCCCTTGGCCGTTTTTCCCAAAGTTCAGGCGTTTTCGTGAAAATGGTACTTTTTGGTGGAAAAAGTTCCCACTAGACCTCTGTTAAATATATTATAGGGTTGGCACTGCCATGCCTACCCTGATAAAGAAAGAGACAAGTCTAAAATTAATTTTCCCCTTTAATGGAAAAATTCATCAAAAAGAAAGTACAGAGAGAAAGGAAGTTTATTATCATTTGATATTTTAACTTACAAGTAAATGAAAAACAAAATTCTAATTCATTTATCTAAAAATAAAGAGAACAAACAAGAGGAAGTCTCACTGCTGAAGAAAATTTTATTTAGATGTTGTCAAAGATATAAATTGTGTATTTTCTAGAACCCGGCAATTAGATGTAAAAATTCACGGTTTCTTTTTCTTTCTACAGATTAAATTTAAAAAATGATTATTACAAGCCCATTACAAGATTTTATGAGCTGCAGCCATACACACAACAACTGTTGTGAGAATGACTAGACGAAGCCATTTCAATTAAATTCGCTAATTATCTGGAAGTACGAGCTTCCCAGAAAATTTAAGTAGATTCTCAGAAAATTAAATAGATTTCCCTTTCAAATGTTTTTCTTGGGATTAACATAAAGACAGAAACTGATTCAAACGCTGCAAGACTTTATTTCAACCGTTCTCGAGAATGCATTCCTGCGCCTACACTGAATGCTTTCCCGTACAATCTTTTCAAAAAACGCCACCAGTTAGCGTTCCGCACAACTCCTCACACTCTATTGCAGAACCGTTTTTCCCGGATAATATAGCAGGAAATGGGGGGTCTACGTTATCACGTGATACGCGACCGCTTCGTTCCTGGCTATCCAAGAAGCAAATAGCATTTAAAAGAACTATTTACCGCAGACAATCCTTAGCACCTAAGTTAGCCATTAAGTAAGATAAGTTAACCATCAATCATCGCCGCTAAATTGATGCTGACTTTTGGTTTGTCCGTTTATTCCGCTTTAGTGCCCATATCTCTTGTTACGTTGCTGCCCTCAATTGAAATCCCGAACTGCGACTTACCATTTCAAATCCTGCCCCTGGACGTTACTCAACACAAGAACGTTAATGACATGTAATTAAGTAAAAAAAAATTTTGGACTTTATTTAATTCTTGATAGTCGGCGATTATCCATTTTGTGTTAACAAAATTTAGTTATACTTGGACATTCAATCGGATCGTTAAAGTTTAATGAGCTGTATTCCCGTGTGCTGCTTTATCCCCCTCTACTCTTCATTCACTTTAAAGACTTAATTACAAAAGTTCAAGACTTTTAATTCCACTGTGCACGTGAAAATGAGCCTCACTGAACCTTTACGGGGCATGTACCCAAGATCCGCCCCTTATCAACACTAAGGATCTACTGGTGGAATCCAAATGGCATAGCTCAACATCTCGCCAGAGATCTTCCAGGGATCTACGGCACGATCTACTGAGCAGCCATCAACATTTGTTTGAGTGTATAAGTTACACCACTGGAACATTTGTTTTCAATAAGTTTTCCGATATCTTTGGAAATACGCTTACGAGGTCCTTCTAAATTTTCCATATTTTAAAGAGCTGGAAAAGCTAAATCTGAAAGCATAAAGAAGTTTACGATTCGGATTATATAAATCCTACATGGTGGAAATTTCTACATATTTTATTGTTTGAGAAAATATTGCGTGGTTTTCTACCACCTTGAAGCCAGCATGCAGGAAAGTACTATAAAGAAATTTTGAACAATCAAATCAAACCATGGATTTTAAATTTTTTCATTGAGAAGATTTTCCAAAGTAACAATGCCTTCAAAAATGCCTCTTCACTATGAAGTAAAACCAGCGCAATAAGAAAATATATATATATATATCGTTTTGACATCTATCGTTTAGGTTACTCATTACCAATATTTGTAATGTCTGTTTGAAACTTATGAAGTTACTCTATTTTTTTCATATCAATATGTTTTGTCTATGTCAGTTCAATAAGAAAATAAATGAGCTTTACTTTTGCACCATTTTTTTTGAATAATCCTGTATATCTCACATTTGAAAAATTAACGCCTAATTAGTGCATTTAAACTCGAATTATTCAACAGAAAACATTTTGCCTAAATAAAAATTGTTGAAAAACCAAACCACGTTCTCTGCAGAAGCAACCGAAGATGAGACATTCTCTCTTACTGAAGTGTTTTCCATTTTTATTTTTGTCATCTTAGCAGTCTTCCCACAAAAATTTGCATGAAAAGACGAGCAGATGTTGGGCAAACAAGAGTGGATATGAAGAGCTGTTCAACATGAGCTTCTGTAATTAAGTTTTTTCAAGATTTTTAATTAAGTGTTAGAAGAATCCTTCGAAGTTATATGAGGAAAATTCCACCAAATTAAAATAATTCGGAGCAACATTAGTCTTTCACAGTGGTCTTCAAGGTTAAGCAATAGGAATTTTTGAGGCTTATTTAATGGGTTATTAAAAACTCAAGAAAGTTGGTCTAATATTTAACTTAAAAGAGATAAATAACTTGAATGCAAGCAGCTTATTTTATATACAAATTTTCCTTGTTCAATGACTAAATACTTTATTTTACAAGAGCAAATTTATTTTAAAATGATAACTTTAAAAACAGTAAATTCTAAGCGTAATCAATACTTTAAATTTTTAATAAACTCTTGGTCCTGCAGATGATTCAATAGGAGTAATTTAATTCATTTTTCCATTATGATAGGAAGAGTGTTTCTCGAGTTCGTGTGCAAACATTGTGGTTTTAATTATTTTCATCAGCAACTTGTCTTGATAGCAGTAATTATCATGCCAACTATCCCACAACATTTGGTTTCTGAAAACTTGATAATGGGGAGAACTTAAATTTACATCCCTTTATTTGAATAGAGATTTTCTTTCATTTTTTTTTAAATATTTAATAAAATTAAAGATGATATGATAATTATTAACAATGTGTTTAATATGTTTACTCAAAATTGAGTCCCGATCTCCTTTAAAATTTTAATGTTAATATTTGCATTAACTGTTCGTTATCCAGGTTACCGAAATGGAGCTAATTAACTAAGCGGCATATCTTTCATGAAGTATGCATAACCATACCGGAATATCAACAGGCGGGAATACTGGGCCTCCTAAATCATAAAAAAGGAAAGCTGATGTACCCCAGGGCATTACACATATAAAAAAGGGCTGAGAGAATAAATCTCATGAGCCGCTTATTTAAATGTTCATCTAACATCGCATATTAATTGCTACTAACACGGGTTACGAGCATAGATTTTTCAATGGAAAGTTTACTAATTATATACCGGTAGTGATTAAATTAGTTTATAGTCGAGTAATGCATACGTTTAATACTGCTTTCATGAGTAAAATGGCGTCTCTTAAAGGGGACGTTACCATGTTAGTAGTAAAACCGCACAGACTTTAATCTGTTAATATAAATTGATACATCATATTTATTTATTCTAAAACTGTGCTGTAGCAAAAAGAGCATATTATTAAATAACAGAAGAATGGTTTAACTATATCCGACTGCATACCTCCTTCATATTTTCAGGATTCTTTGACATAGAAGGCTTAACTTTGGAACGTGATTTGCTATGAGCATGTCCTACTTCATTATTTAGTTTTGTTTAGATTGGTCTAATGGGGCCGGAGTTAGAGGGACCCATCTGGTATATAAGTATATAAAAAGAGTGAAATTCAATATGCAGAGTCGTCTAGAGAAAATAAACACAGCGATTTTTGTATCTTTGAACTAAATGCTTCCGTCACTTTTCTATATGTTCCTTGGGGGGGAGGGTTCTTGCTATTACCAGGGCCGTCCAAATCGTGCACGTTGCCCACGTGCAACATAAAAAGCTCGCGAGCAAAGCTCATGGGCAAAACGAGGAGATAGTCCAAAACTCAGGAGGGGAGTGGGTATATAGTTAGTTTTTCCTATGCAGTGTTGCCAGACTTTAGGGGGCGATTCCGTTAAATGAGGCGCTATTTCTTTTGTTACTGACACTTGCTTGTTTTTCGTCTCGCACATTCTGAAAAAGCATAAAATCATTGAACCAGTATTTAAACCGGGGGGGGGGGGGGGTGGCGAATTACCCGCGTGCACGGGCGCTGCCCGCGGACAGAAATCTTGGACAGCCCTGCTATTACAGTTTTCATTATGAAATTATTTGAAGTATTCGCTCTCGAGACCAGCGAGTCGCGGGTTCGAATCCCGCTGAGGGCGTTGTCCTTTGCGAACAACCCCGTGGTGGGTTTTTGGCTGTTGGTTGACAACCGTTGGGTTGTTTAAGTAATAAGTATTAATTTCTGCATTAATCATCAAATTAAACTATGCAGTTTATATATCATCAATTCTTGAAGAAAATGTAAACACTCATATAATTTGGGATTTCTATATTGGAATGGTTTTCCTTTTTCAGTAAGATCAAAGGTCTATATTTGTAGCAGGTTTGCCTGCGTAATTAAGTGCAAACATTAAGAATTTTATAAATAAACATCGATAATTCTATTCAATTTTAAATTATTAGTTTTCTACAATGAAATAATGTACAATATTTCCATCGATTCGCCAAGTTTCTTCTATCCTTGGACCCTTTTTCACGTATTATTTCAGCATTCCATCCTTCATGAGAATTCAAGTCCTGAAGTATTTTTATTAAAGTGCATATGTAAATATTCCGTTTATATTATCAGCGATTAAGGTGGAAAATCGGGAGCGAAGAGATCAGAGCGATGAAGATAAGAAATCGGAGAAGGAGAAGAGAAGATCTATGAAACGCCGTACGGGGAAGCGACTCCCGCGAAAAATGAGGAAGGTCGGGCGAGTCGATGAAAGGAGAAGAGAAGAAGAAAGGGGAGAAAGGTGGAAAAATTAAAAAAAAAGTGAGGGAAGAGTACTCAGCATCGAACCAGGCAAGTTGGAAAAGAACTTGGGGAAGTTAGAATTGATAAGACAGAAAAAGGAGACGGAATGAGACGACGAAAAAAGGTTTGGTGTGAGAACAACAAAAGCAGAATACGTCGAACATACGGAGGTCTCAATTAACGCATACGGATAAGGCAGAGTCAACGGTCAAGAGTAAGCCGAGTGCCACGCCGATAGAGGAGGTGACACAGGATAAAGAACTCTACGGCGGAAGCATCTTGCGAAGAAGCGCAGGCTGCATCGCGCGCTGTGTTGCTTGCTTGAGGGACTACTCCGCTTCTAATGCACGTGAGTGAAAGCTTTGATTTTCTTCATTCCTTACCTGCCAATATTAAATTAACTGCTTGCTCAAATAAAAGCGTGTTAATAAACTAATTATATCTTCATAAGCACGGCGATACATCGAGCGTCGGAGATATACTTCCGTATAGTTTTATCCACTTCTATCATAAATCCATTTGATGTTTAATGTTATTATTTCTCTTTCTTTTACTCGTAATCCCGTCTCATTAAGAAGCCAATTTATCCCGGATATCGTTGTGGAAAGAATCAACGCCGCCTCAATCAATACCAGCCATACTTACCTTCCCAAGGCCTTTCATCTTTAACTCTCACGTAAGACCAGGGTCCGAAGCATCGACAGTACATCATAAATATAAGACAGCCACTTAGTTTAAAAAGCTATTGATCACTGATTTATGGAACTCTTAACATTATAGAAAAGAAATTTTATTCAAAAAAAAAAAATGAGTAAATTAATCTTGGATTGTGTAGGACGGAGCGCCTACTCTCCTCGTAGTAGGACTTGGACTTCTCCCAGGTTGGACGTGTTGAATGCTTCAAGGAAGCCATCTAGTCCAAGAACTTACTATTGGATATTTGATTGTTTTTATCCAAAAGATTTAGAGATGTTAATGATTTTTATTGATGCTTCAATTGATTATTGTAGTATACTTGTTTGCTTCATTTGGTAATATTAAATTAATAGAGAGTAAAGTATTCATAACGTCCTTCCTCCTTACCCTGCTGTCATACGCGTAGTATAAGCATGTGCCATATATTTCTATATTTTAAATTATTTTATACACATATTTAAATTAATTTATATGAAATTATTCAATTAAGTTTTTAAGAAGTATTTTAGGGATTTGGTCAAATAAATCATTAACTAAAACTTATGCGGTTAATGATATTGAAATGATTTCCCACGATTTTGTTTTGCATTTAGTAGGGTAACTGTACAAGTAGTTGAGAGTGTACGATTTACTTAATGGCTTTAAGAAGGTAACAGAGCAATAAAAGGGACTGGTGCTTCCTCCTGGTATTAAACAATATTTAAAAGGTAAACTCCACACCCAAAACAACTTTGTTTAAAATGAAAGATGAAAGTCTCAAAAACAACGTAGCATGTATAAAAATTTTCAATTCGTACACAAAATTGATTAAATATATAAAACACTTTCATTTTTTCCCCTCCCCCTGCGATAGACACTGGCGCCATGGTTCGGCAACTGTTACGTCACAAGTTGCCGAGAAGTGCGAAGGAGTTTCGAATTCGTGACGTCACACATATGACGCTATCGCTTAGTTGTCAGTTGGGCATCGCAATGGACTATGAATATGAAACAAGACCGGTAGTGACGACTGCGATTTTGATAACAGTGACAGCGATATATAAGGGCCATTAGCAGAATTAAATGCTACTGCAACTTCTGCGATATACGTACAGCCCTATGTATTAAACCGTGAAACGGGATCTTCTGCTTGCCGCGTCGGCGTGTGCCTTATACAGCAGATAGATAGGCCTACCTCCTCATTCCTTCGGCGTTTAACGAGTGCTGTTGCGGTCGTTGTTCTTGAAGAACGCCAGGCCCGTTTAGAGTTGGAAGAGCATCTAGTTCCACTTTACACGTGAGCTACTTTCAGCGAATTTCTTGTTTGAATTGATACTGAATTTAAAACGGCGGATGCGTAGACAAAGCAAGACGCTTCAAAATGAGCACACGATGCTGTTTGTAGTTGGATACCAGTTCCCTCGCTGTCAAAAACTAATCCACTGATTTTTAATCGATTCTGATTCTGAAAATCTATGAAACGTGAAATTTCTATCCGACTGTCTATTTACACATCCAAACAGAGAACAAATTGAAGACATTCCGACATAAAACAGGTTAATAAAATCTTACGATACGTAGAATCGTTCTAAGCGACTAGAATCTCGTCGACGAAATTCCTCGAGGTTCTTGCGGCAGGAAATGACAGCTTGTTCCGCCGTGTTCTGTGGAGAAGGAATGAAAGATCCCACGCAAATTTTCAATTTTCCGAGGCATTTTTCTTAATAAAATATTAGGAAAAATCGAAAAATTTTGAATGATATATACTCTATTAACCTGGATTAATGTTATGATGCAAAAAAAAAATAAAATCGATTTTTTTCTGTGGAGTTTAAGCTTCCCACAACAGCAAAAAAACTAGGAACCTTGCTCCCTGTCATGGCTACAACCATATGTTGATTGTTCAATGCCCGAGTAAAAAAAGAACCTAACGAATCACTAGGTGAGTGATTGATTACTTGAATTTATTTTAAGAATGTTACGTAATAGATATTAATTTTACATGGGCCGATTTGTACGACCGATGGACAATACTTCTAGTAGTAACAGAAGAACACGAACTATCAACTTTTGGTGAATCATGCATTAGTTAGAAAATATATAATAGCTTAATAACTTTTAAAGATAGAATAATTGTTTTGAGATCGGCACATTTTGCATTATATTTACAATTTAATGGTATAACTAGAAAAGTTTCAAAATGCAATTTAATATAAGCACACAATATCGTTTCACTGTAATGTCTTAACCACTTCTTTCCTTTTTAGTACTTTAGATATACTTGTGTCTACATTCTTATCATTCTTAATTTTGATTCTGTATACAGATAATTCGAAAATCCTTAGATTTTGAGGTATTAAAGAAAGTTTACGTTCAATCCATCAAAGTTAGTTTGCAACCAACCAAATGGCGCTGTTTTGCCATACAGACTTGTTTACATTTATCATTTGTGTACATCTTTGGTTAGTCTGTCTTAGATGTTTCACTTGTGTAGTAATGAGTTAACTGAAAGTTGTCTCGTTTAACCATGACAGACTATCCACTTCGTGAGCAGGCAGATATGACTTTTATCTTCGGCCGCGCGAATGGTAAAGGACGTACACTGCTTTGCAATGAAATTGCCCCACCCACAAGAAGTTATCCGAATGAGCCAAAAGTAGGTATACAGCAAGAGATACACCTGAACACACATTTATTACGTTATGGAACCAAGACATGCACTCGTTTTTACAGGGTGTCCCAACGGAAAGCGGCATCAATAGGTTGTGGCACCACCTCTAGCGGGGATGCATTGATCCAGTCGCAGGTGTTGATCATACAGGTGGCGAATGTCATCTTGGGGTACGTCTGCACAGGCCTGATGAACCTGCTGTGTAAGTTCATGGAGATTGCGCGGTGATCGTAAACGACGACCCACCATATCCCACACGTGCTCAATTGGCGATAGGTCTGCGGATCTCGCGGGCCATGGCAGGCAGTTGACATCATGCAGACGTGCGGTGCTCATTTTTGCCGTGTGCGGAAAGGGTACGGTGTGCAGAAAGGGCAGTAATACTGCTGCAGAATCTCTCTGACGTACCCTGCTGCAGTCAGGGTGCCTTGGATGGTGACTAAAGGCGTTCTGGTATCGTAGCCGATGGCACCCTAGACATGATCCCGGGTGTTGGTCCACGATGGCGATACCAGGTGCATTGTTCATTGGCACGTTCCAATGGTCTGCGCCACACCCGTCCGCGTCTGTCGTCGGTGTCCAAACAAAAGCGGGATTCGTCGCTGAAGACCACCGGGCGCCATTGCATTCGTCAGCCCACTCGTTCACGACACCATTGGGTCGCATCGCGCGGTGCTCAGATGTCAAAGGAAGACACAACAATGGACGCCTGGCAGACATTGTCGCGGCGTGTAACCGGGGTGATATTGTCGCTATTGACACTCGAGCAGTACTGGGAATAGTGATGTTGTCGCGCAGTTGTCGCAGGGTGATGGTTCTGTCTGCTAGCGCTTTTCGCAGTATCCGCCTATCTGTACGAGCTGACGTGCTTCTCCGGGCCCCAGAGCCTGGTCTTCTGGCATGTGTGCCTTCCTCTCGCTTATCGTCCGTGCGTCCCTCGACACATGGACAGCAATCCGTCTGGTTGATCAGCCACCCTCGGAGAGGCCAATAATCCGACCTCGTTCAAAGTCCGTTAATTGCGTGAACGGTTGTCGTTGTCGTCGTCGCGGCATTGATACCGTTGTGCGGATTACAGTACTGTACGTTCACGAGGCAGCTGCTTCCTCCCTACTGCATGAAACGTCTCACACAGGTGTCAAATGATGAGCCTATACAGGCACCCGGACACCCTATATCAAGCCAAATGGTCATGTCCCGTGAGCATGCATCTAATCGTTTACTAGTCGGAGGTAGACGACCCCCCCCCCACTAAATATGGATAAGGTCGAATAACTCCTTGTTGGTGGGGCAATTTCATTGCAAAGCAGTGTATTTGATTGGTGCGACAGTCAATGTTCTGAAGAGTGCATGCGTATGTAGAAGCACGTGGAGGATATTTTGAACATTTGAGTTTTGAGGTGAGATATAACGTAAATTTTCATTAATACCTCAAAATATAAGGATTTTCGGATACATGTTTATATGGACTATGTCTCTTGTTTTCGTGTGATGAACGCGCCCTCAAAGTTTGCAAATATTTTTTATACTCTCTCAACTTCATTATTAATTTTTGGATAGGAAAATTTGATAACGAATTTAAAAGACTAAAAAAGCAGTATATTTTTTTACAATTATAATACATAAACAACTACGCTAGATTTTTCAAGAAGTAAAAGAAAATCATAACTAAGCATTTTCTTAATTACTTCAAATACCGTTCAGTTTTTATTAGAAGAGCTTTATGGCAATCTATTGTAGTGTAGTAAAAAATAAAAGAATGGATAATAAGTAAATCATTTTACCTGATCCAATATCAATAATAAAAAGTTTTCGTTTAATAGCCGAAAATAATATGGCCCAAATGAATAAACCAAGTTTTATTTTAAATTAATGCGAAATTATGAGAATACAAACTCATTAATTATATGACGGGAAATTAAACTCAAAATTATATATCTCTATAGGAGATTTTAAGAACCCTTCGATTTTATCTTTTTACGAAACTTTGGAGGAAAAAAAAAAGTTTTTAAAAATTATAAGTATTAGATTATAATAGCATTTCATTTTATTCAATTTTGAGTAGTAGAAACTGGTATAATTTTTAAAAACTGAGGAAGTTATATTTGTAGATTCTTTGAAATATAAATGTTGATTAAAACAAGAAAAAAAAAGCTTTTTTCTTATAAAGAAATACTTCTTGTTTAACATTTGGTTAGCATTAGAGCTTTAATAATATATTTATTAAGATTCCCTTGGCCCTTCTTTCCATTTACTTTTTTTTTTCCCCTTTCTCTCTCGTCAAGCGTTAAATGCGAACATTTCTTCTGAAAGACGAGAGTTCCCGTCGAAACTCACCTTTTTGTAGAGCCGTTGAGGCGGAGGCCCTCTCTTGAGAGATTCGGAGATTTCATTCGGTAACATAAAGCGAAGGATACAGATAGACTTCGTCCATTACGCTTTCAACTAAGTAAGCATGCTTATTAATTCACCCAAACAAGCACATACGCTCTTCTTTATAAAAAAACAAAAAAACAAACCATCTTGCGGTCGACGTTTTATCCGCAGTGTCAAAGGTAATATATTTAAAACTGGCTGTAAATATTTTATACTGTAAATCTGATTGGGTTCTGAAAAATGAATTCTTCTCTTTCCTATAAACTACATAACACAAAGTATTAGGTAGTACTAGGACCACTCATCTGAAGTCGTTTTAATAGTGTATTTGTTACCGGCAAATGGGAACGCCGTCATCTGTACATATTTCTTAAATGTTCTATAGACTATAAAAATTTGTATTAGGCATCGAATGAAACGTTTAAACTGCAGCAAAGAAGTGAGTAAGATTTGTTAAGTTCGTGTAAAAGATTAAGAACTCAAGTAAAGTTTTTAATAAAACTTATTATGCATTTCAAAATGTTATTAAAATTCAGACTGCTGCAATAAACAGAAGAGTAAAATAATTGATTACAGATGCCACTTAATTTTTAAATTTTCTTATTTGTTTGGCGTTATATTTTTAATCTGTTTCGCTCTCGCAGATTACCATTACCAATACAGTCCCCCGTCCTATATGCTATAGTCAATTCGACGACGAAAAACTGGACTGTTTTTATGGGCCATAATCAATCTGTTTAATTTTACACTTAAATTTTTATATACAGTTGGAAAAAATTAAAATTATCTAAAAATTGTACTTCTTCAATGAACAGACTCAATTGTTCTATAGATGGATAGACTATAAATATCCTTACAATACAACACAGAAGACATTCTAGGCAACACCCTTGTTTTATTTGATTGTTTCGGGTTGTTGCTTAGTTCTAATTCTGTCGTGTCACTCACGATTGATTCAGTTTTGTCGTCTTGTCGCTGTAATTTATGATAAAAGTTCCTGTTGGAATAAGAAATAATGATATATTCGTATTAAGTGCTTTTGTTTTCTTAAATTTTATTTTCGTTTTTATCCTGCCATTTCTCAGACAGACCGAATGCCGAAACGGATACTGGGGTTTACTTTAATTAAAAAATATTTTAATAAATAATAGTTTATCGTATAAGCATTGGGATGTAAATAATGATATAATAAATTAGGGTTACGTTAAATTAAAAGTTTAAAAAACACATTATGAGATATCTTGTATAAGTCTTGGAGATATTTTGTATAAGCTCATACGATACCGTAATAATCAGTAACTCCATTTCTTAAAACAGCCTAAAATAAAAACATTTTAATACGATGATACGATAAATCCAAGTATACTTGATATCTATTCTTTGAAAGATATTTTCTAATATCAAATAATCATTTTTATACAGGATTGGAAGAAATAATTAGAAGATTTGAATTTGGCACCACGCCGACATCTTTGTAGGTGATACGGTAAAACACGCATCGCTGAGTAAAGCAGTTTAAAGCCTTTAGTCATCATGCAACATTGGTCGGAAGAGCATCGAGCTTTTGCTGTCGAAGCATATTTCAACAACAACGATTCCGCTACTGTAACTAGCGAGTTTTTGATATTGAAAGGAATGGAAAGATTGGTCACACAATTCAGATGTAGTGCATCCATTGTCAACAAGAAGCTTCCTGATCCCCCTCGAATTTTGAGAGGAAAGTCATGGACAACATCAGAAACTTGCAGAAGTGTGCCTGAGTGATGTTATCTTCAAAAATTGACTAGAAAACGAAATGCTTTTCCGTGGGTTTTTTTTTTTTCAATTGTTTACCTGGTTATTATTAAATTTTCAATTAGAGTGTTCATTTTCAAGTTATTAGTCGTCTAATTGTTTCTACCCCATCCTGTATTTAGAGATTGTAATAGAAAAAAGTAATTCGGACTTTGATAGCCCGTAAGACGAAATCTCGCATCCTGTAATGCTGAAAGTTTTGAGCAACAATTTTTTGCAAATCAGACCTTTTTAATAAAAAGAAAACAATGGTATCTTAATCTGTGAATTTTACACAATATGTTAAAAGTATTGTGATTTCAGTAGCGACTATCAAGAGGCCACGCGCACTAAATACAAAATCGCTGCCAATGACGTTTCGTTTCGTCAAAGTGCTGTCATTGTATTCCTTGTTAAGGATTTCAATGTGCATGTAGAAAGTGTACTTTATATAGGCGCGAGCTGTGGTAAGAATTGGGTGAAACCTGAGCATCCACGATCTGCCTCGTAGCGATCACCCTGGAACTACCTCCAATGCATGCAACAAGGAAAGGGTTGATGACATTATTAAAGAAGACCGACGTGTCTGAAATCGCAGCAAAACTTGTAAATCACCTAACCTAACCAGCACGCTCTATATTTATAAAACTACACTTGTATTTTTTAGATATAAAATACAAATATGTTTAATCTTAGTACTTAAGGGGTAATTTCTATGTAGGAGCTAGTCAAAAATGGAATTTCAGGAGAATTGAAGGTTCTTTAGCATATACCTGGGAACTTTTCTGATGTGTGTATGGCAAATTCATCTTTCGTTTAAAAATACTATTCTCGGGCATAAAGCTAATTCCCTTTTAGGAAAATGCGATACAGAATGAAGCAACATTTTAATCCACTTTCTTTCCATTGTAATATTTAGCGGCCATAATTTTATTAATTCAGAAGGTGAGAAGAGTTAAAAGTTTACCTTTTCCCGAGATAGTGAATTAAACGTAATAACGGCCAGTGAAACAGTGTCTGTGAAAAATTCAAAAATAAAATTCAACATTATTAATAATGAAAATTTGTTTCTGTATTTCACCAAACCAAGCAACCCATTACGACATAACCTTGCCGTAAATATGTTCCCACCTTGCTACCGTCGCTTCATCTCTGTGCATCCGCTTGAACGCCTTCCTTGTTTGCACAGATTACTATTTACAGGCCATGCTTATAGAATTTCTTCAAGCGTGTAAATGAAGGCGTATCCATTGTAATCGCGCAAGCACAAACACCTTCCAGCTGGCGATGGAGAACTGAGCTACCTCTCCACCAGGAGTGGTTACGTCACAAATATTTATATCCGAAATTAAGTTGGATTTTGAAGTATACTTTAGAGGCGTTTTCGTTGTTGATATTTTAAAAGAGAGATTAGCTTTGAGTTCGTATATTATTCTAGTTTGAGTGTGTTTTTTTTCCTTTTATATTCCCATGCTTTCCTTTCTTCCTCTTAAACCTTTCACGCGAGTAAATCAGAGTTAAGACCGGGCGTAGAGAGTTTTCCCTTTGGAATTCGGTCGAGAGGGCCGTTTGATTTGCCAACCGTTTGCGCACACCGATGCCAAATAGGACCCGCGACGACAATAGCCTGCAACGAAGCAGAATAAGGAGATGCATCTTATACCCGTTCACGGGCTGTAAATAATTGTGATTTTCCGTAACATACTCAGCAATTTCTGATAAGAGTAGGAAACTACAGGGATTCATTAACCATTTCATGTCGGCCGTTTTTTCGGGAGGCATGGAAGACGAAGAAAACAGAAAGGGATGGAGGGATTAGGAGGAGCCGGGGAAAAGAAAGGAAACGACAAGAGACGAATTCAACAATAAAAATCTTTCTAGCCACTCAACCCCCTACCCGTCGCTGAATTTATGGCTCCAATTACATCTGCAAGATTCGCAAGCTTTGTTGCGAATCAAGACAACACTTAAACGAACTAATTTATTACGGACAATGAACTTAGGGAATTTCCTCTCCCCCTACCCCATCTCCAAAGTTTGATATCTCGATTTGGTGAGTGGGCGTTTTCATAAAGTCTTCCCTTTGCTCTTATTATGATCAAAGCCCTAAACGAGCCCCTTTGTGATCGTTTGATTTATTACCTCCATAATCCGGCGTCTTATCCTGATTGATGACATTTTGGTTTTGCGGACTGCCAATGATTAAAAGTCATCCCGATACTGTTCAATATAATGGCTATACTAGATGAACTGAACCATTTTTATGAATATCTTCCTGCGGAAATTGTACTTGAGATAATCTATAACTAGCTCCTTATAAATTAATATCGCGCTTTGTGATATTTACAGGACATGTACGGATGTATTACGGAATTTTGCTTGCTTATAACTTCGGTTTTTTTGCATTGACATTTTACAGACACATAGCTGCCGAGATTTTGGACTATATTGTTCAAACTTTTTTACTTTTCTCTAAGATTATCTACTTACAGCATAAAAATTGCAAAGAAGTGAACAGAAAAAACGTAGTATAAGATAGCAGATAGTTATAATATTAATACACAGTAATACATCCGAAGAGAGAGTATTCAGTAAAATTAAAAAATAAATCCGAAATTAGAGGCTGTTTACAAACAGATAAAACATCGAAATTACTTTTTTCAGATAAAAAGTCCCACAATATTAAGCATACAGTACTTATTCTAAAACAAGCTAAAATTACTACATTATACTTTATAACAGATGGCATCGTAACTTAAAGAAATAATTACAAATTATAAGGTCAGTAGAATAAGTAATATGTACTTTATTGGTATCAGTTTTTTTTCATGACATTTCACTATTTTTTTGGGCTGAGGTGTCAGCTTTTCTTAACAAGTCTGATTGGCAGGTACGCAAACATATCATCAGTCTCATTTCTTTACATTATGTGTCGATAGGTGGCGGCATCAAGCAGCGTTGTTGTTAATTATGCTCATGTGCAGATATGCCAACTCAAAAAAATTTTCCAACTAAAACCAAACAAAAAAACTGTAAAATAAAACCGGCTAAAACCCGCTAAATGTTACATAAGAACAATAGAATCGGCAAAACATTTTTTTGAGTTGGCGACACTGTTCATGTGAAAGGAAATGGCTATAACTGTGAAACATAGAGCGAAATGTGTTATCTGGTATGCAAGATATTACAGTGTTATTGCTGTCTAGATGGAATTTATATGGGTGTATATGAAGACCCTGGACCTTCGAATGGCAACTGAGGCGATTCGACAACAGGTCCCATACAATGGCCTCCCAACTCTCCGGTTCTGATCCGCCAGATTTCCTTCTGTAGGGTCACCTCAAGGGCATTGTCCACGACCAAAGACCGACGAATCTGGACTATTTAAACAGGAAAATCACCGCAGCCGTTCAAAGCATCACGTTGGAGATGCTAGAAAACACATGGGAAGCAATATCCGCCGGATATGAACACTGTGTTGTGAAACGGTGCACATGTTGAAGCTTAAGAAAAATGTTGAGTCTGAAAACTAGCGTAATGTAAATGCAATCGAGCAATAAAAACCGGTTTTAACCTGTCATACATTTGCAGATTTGGATAGTCTAACGATTACGTTTAGGCAATAAACTCAATGATAAGTAGAAATACAGGGTGCAGCAGTGTGTATGGGGCGGTGTTTTGGAGACGGTTTGTACATTGAATTGGAGGGGGATGGTGGCTATTGGCCAAGGTCGCTCAACTCACAATGACGAGAGACGAAAGAACATCGTGCGTTCGCAGTCGAGGAGTATTTGCAATCGGGCGAGTCTGTAATTGTTGTGCAACGGCGTTTCCGCAGACGCTTCAATATTGGTCGCAACGGTTCGGTCCCGAAACGTAATACAATCGTGAGATGGGTTCAGAATTTCCGTGGTCGTACTCGAAGTGTAAGAACGGCCGCATCACTGTATTGCGGAAAACGGACGTCATCTGTCCGATGTCATTATCAGAATATGAATTTTGCTTTCATGAATTCAACTTTTTGATTTTTTAGTGGTAACATATAAGATTTCATACGTCCTAATAAAATATATGTTAAACAACAGCTGAGTTATACTGAGTCATTTCAAAAACACCCATCCATGGCAGAATGGGTGATCTCCCGCACCCTGTATAATAGCGGCCGAGTCATTGGCCTGAAAACCGGCAGTTTCAATTTTTCGCTACAATAGGTGGGAGTCGAATATAAAAATACATTGTGAACAGTAAGCATACAATAAGCAAGTGGGTTTGAAATAATGAAATGTACTTACTAATTTATTACATTTAGCATTATAGCTATCACTCAACATAAATTTCTACATAAATTTATCCAAATAGCAACAAAACTTATCTAACAAGGGGACCGCACGGACATGTAATCACGGATTTGGTTGAAATTTTAATAAAACATTTTACGTTTATTATTGTAGGGCCAGATAAGCCAAATGGGAAGAGAGATATTCAACTTAACGGCGGAAGCGCAGTGGTTAACATCAGATTGTAGTATTGGGTTTGATTCCTGTAGTATTGAAATTTTTTTTCCATTTTTTTTTTTCATTTTTTTCCATTATTTTTCCATTTTGGTTAAATCTGCATGTTAGTTTACAAATAATGTTATTTATGATTTTAATATGTTTACAAAATAAAAAAAATAATTAAATCTCATTTATCGCATTTTATAATGTGAATTTATTGATTTTTTTGTGGTTTTTAAGGTATCTTTTCTGCTAATTACTTTCAACCAAGCTTTCTTTAATTCTGGGTCTGAAGCAAACTGATGAAAGATATTGTGTGCACCTACAGAATTTTTTTCTTAAATGTGATTTGCATTGTGTACCGAACAAATCTTAATCTCTTTTAAACAACATTCATTAAAAAGTTTACATCCAAATCGCGACCTCTAGTAATAAAAAGTTGAAACTGCAACTAGTGACTGGGCCTCTTATTATATTACGTAATCCAAGGCAGTATTCAAAAGTTTAGGGACTACGCCTTACGATTAAAGGAGAAGCTCATTACTTAGCAGCATTGTGGAGAAGCTCGACACTCTCTTCAGAAGAATTTTTATTTAACGAAATGCTGCATCAGAGACCCAGATTTGTTACGCATTCTGGACTTTCTAAGCTCGAAGATCATTATTTAAAGGAAAAATTATCATCTGACAGGTTCAGAAGCGGCTTATGTCTGAATTTTAATAGCATTTTCTGACTAATTTAACAAAATGCTAGTGCTCCTCATTCACGTTATTCACGCTCCTCAGACTGGTGTATTTAAGTGGGTCTAATGTATTTTGAGAAATATAGCGAGCCGTTAAATCAGACTCATCAACATTATAAATCAAAGTTATTGCACTTATTCTTGAGAATTTGAAAGGTTTTTCTGTGAATAAAACTCATTACAAGGTAAAAGCAAAAATTGCACAAGAGGACGCTGATGACGATTAATTGAAACATTATCAAAATTTTAGATATGTCAAATTCTCCCGTCTGCAGCGCCAACTCTTCCCCTGTGGCTATTTTAGAAAATGAATTTTCCCCTAAGAAAACTCTATTTTTCTTTGCCTAAAACAAGTACACACTACAGTATCATAGAATTCCGTCCAGTAAAGCGCTGAAAAGGGATGTTTTAAATTGGGTTACTATTAAGTAAATTTAAAAAATTGATTCTAAAATAAAATAAAATTTTCTTGAATAATTTTAATTTTCCAAAGGAATTCACTCATTCGGTGTCCATTATTTGTAAGAGATCAACATGATTGCCTAGCAAGGTAGGTTTTGCAGTGAAATTCCTGGTAATGTTTATCAATCAAATGTCAAGAATATAATTCGTATCTTAAAGCTGAAGCATTAATATATAAAAAGGTACTCAAGACTTTGAGTTATTTATATTTCTCAGCTATTTAATCACGATCCAAATATTTTGGTTAGCTTGGTTTGCTTAATTTCATTTTAAGTAGGATGATAGAAAGGATTTAGCCTATATTTCCATAAAGATTAAAAAAGCTATTAAGCTTGTATGGCTAAAACGAATCCAGAAAAATTGGTATCACTTATTAGTTTTTATTAATATTTTAATAGTTTTACTAATCTCAAAGAGAAGATAATAGTTAAACTTAAGAAACTCTTCAAACACATCATAATTAGCAAATAGGAAAAGGAAGGAAAAAATTCCGCGACTTAGACTCGACCAGGGACCATGCCGTTTGCTAGCAATTCCGCTCTTACCAAGGAAAAAATTGAGAATTTGGTCGATTTGAACATCAAGTTTATCATTGACATTTGGAATGAGATACGCAAACAAAAGCGGAAATCGGATCCCCATGTCATCAGCAGAATGTACAGCAATTGGTATTTCAGTGAGCAAATGAAGTGAGTGATAGGTTATTAGATCACCAGACAGAAGTGGATTCTTACACCCATCCAACCCATAAGATTAGTTTCATTAAACTTCTTTCTACCAAGCACGTATCGGTGGTAATTTCTGTGGTAAGAAGTCATACAATCAGTAAAAACTTTGTGCTAATTTGGATTCTATGAACCACTCCACATAAAATCATTGCCTTCTCCTGCGGATTCAAGGGGATTGATTGTCTCAATTAATGGATATCTACAGATTCTCGGTCCAATCTGAGATTTTTTGTAATGAAAGGCCAAAATTATTTTTATTAATTATTTAATAAAAATACATTAAGATTATTCTTATACACACAGTAAAAAGGGACGTAATTACAAATATAAAATTACAAATAAATACAGGGTGTTTCAAATTACAGTTAACATTTCGTAGGTCGCTACATCATAAACCCTTCAAAAGAAAACCATGAAATTTTGGAAATGCGTTAATTTCATGATTTTCTGATGAACAGTTTTTGCTGTAGCGAGCTAAAAAATGTTAACTTTAATTTGAGACGCCCTGTATATTGTACTTACAGTAAACTGTGTAATATACATTTTTACATTTAATTATTACAAAGACGACTATATCAAACTGTGATTTCTTTGAGTTTCCGAAAAATAATAACAATATTTTGTGATTTTATAACATTTTATTGGATGTCACTAGGAACTTGTTTTTTTTTTATTACAACGAAATAAACAGTATAAAATTTTTGTTGACAGTACTGATTGTTATCCATACAGCATTACGGCAAGCATTTCGTTGTTTGATGTCGCTTCGATCACATCAGACATGATTCACAGAATGTGGATAGAAATAGAATAGCGCTTAGATGTGTGCGCGCTACAAATAAATGGTGATCTTATAAAAACTTATTAACAAATATAAAAAAAAGAAAAAAGTGTGCATTTTGTGAGAATTTTTGTTAAAAAAATAAACAAATGCCATCCAATAAAAAGTTTTAAAATCACAAAATGTTATTATTCTTTTTCAGAAACCCTATATTTTAATTTAATTTTCTATCATTAAATTTTATACTACATAAGAAAAAGAAAACGCAGCTGAACATAAATTTTATAAAATCCAGTCAATAAAGAAGCTCTGAAAGTGTCAGCTTTAAAGCGCATCATGGCTGCTAAACACAATGCATTTTTAATCGCGTGTCGTCTTAACAAAGATAGGGGAACCTAAATAAATTATTTTCAACGTTGTCTTTTTTTTTAAACAAATTTACTTCTTTTTTTTTGTTAATCTTTCACAAGATTTAGCGATTTTTTATGGAACAGATTTATTTTTTCTCCTTAGTGAATCAAGTCATTGCGTGCAACGTAAAAAATTAGAGTTTTTATTATTATTTATTACTCTATGGTGCTCGTTTTTTTTTTAATGTAGATAAATTCAGAGCCTGTACCGTTTTGTAGGCGAAGGTTTGTAATTGTTCATCCATACGTCACGTGAAAATATCATATGCGGCTCCCTGTTTAATCTAAAATCGCTCGAGGAATAGTATTCTAGGAAAAAACATTAGGAGAGAATCGTAAAACCTCAACGCCTTCGACAAGGAGAAACAGAACTTGGAAGGCAAGGAAAGTGAAGAAAAAGAGGGGGGAAAACAATGTCGACGTCGCCATGTTAGAAAAAAATTACACTTTTATGAGCGACACCAAAATGTATTAAATTTGTTTTACGTTCCGAAATGAAATTGTTGTGATGACAATAAAATTGTCGTAGATTATGTGCTTGGATGTTTTTAACCCTAAACTTTGGCAATCAAGCGGAGAAAAATTTCATTTTTACCGACCAAATAGAAACTTAGAAATTATTTTTTATATATAAAAAATTTCAAAGAGAAAATAAACGACGGGTAAAATTCGGGAGATTAAAGGTGAAACGCTACTTTGTTTCTCTATCTTTAGTTTATGCTGCAGATACTCTGAGTTTACAAATGACAATTGCGGTTTTATTTCCTTTATTTTGTATGACTAGTTGCTTTTATTATAATATTTACTATATCTCGTATTTAAAGTATCGTTCTTATAACGAAAACAAAAAAACAATGGATATGACCAATACAGTGCGTCTCAAAAGATTAAGTTAATCATGTTCTTTATTGATTACACAGCATTATTTAATCCGAAGAAAAATAAAAACATCCTTAACTGAATTATATCTTTAATCTAAGCTACATAACAAAAGCACTGGTCTGTAGCTCATTATTTTAAGGAAAATCCACTGTTTCAAAAGTTTAGGTAATGATTTATATGGGTACTGGTAAAGAATGAATTTTGATGGAAATTATATTAAATCACCCTTATTACGTCAGAATACTCTATTAAGTGTCGAATACACAGCAACTGCTGTTTGTAAAACTTTATAAAGGAGATCTTTCTTCCAATTTCCATCTGAAGTCTTATTTTTCTTTTTTTTCTTCTCAGCAGTCTTCCACAGAAGTCTTTCTCCTACATTAGAAATCGGATCTACTTGACCCCCAACAGATGTTCATCATTTAACCCCTTCCAAATTCCATTATTAAATACAACCATTTATTATCTTCAGGATTATCAGTAAGTTGAGCTTACCACAGCCTAATAGAACCCAATTATACCCAAGCAAAACAAACATTACCTAGCACAATCTTATTAATTATGAAAAAGCGTAAAGTAAATGGTAGTCGAGATATTTTATAAGGGTAAAATCCGCACTCAAAGGAAGAAGATTTTTCTCGACCTTTTCTTCTTTATTTTTTTTATTAGATAAGATTGAGAATAATAAGAGCCATGCCAAAATAGAAACAATTCGCACAAATGGATGGAAGCATCTGGAAAATCTGTGAATGAAATTACAAGGGAAGCTGGACGCTATACATCTTGCATTTACAAAATAATAGGTAGAGGTGAAGATACGAAACCTAAACCTCGATCAGGAAGGCCTAGATGCACATCTTACAGAAATGGTCCACATGTGCGAATGGCAGCTTAACAGGGACTTTTTTGCGACAAATTCCATATCAGTCCTAGCCGGCCAGGTGGCCGAGAGGGCTAGAGCGTAGGCTTTCTAGTTCTCGAGTCCGCCTGGCCGCGGGTTCGAATCCCGCCGTGGGCATGGATGTTTGTGTTTGTCCCGGGCTGCGTACTGTTATAACTTGTGTAAAAGGCGCAAAATGACCTTTGTGGTCGACGCCAAAATTTCTAGAACCCCCCCTCCCCATATCAGTCCACCCTGAAGACATCAAAAGTTACAGTCCACGGGCGTTTAAGAGCAATCCCAACTCTGAAATGCATTATAATGGGACATCAACCACCGTTCAAGCACGTCTACACTGGGCACGTGAAAACATATCGTGGAAGGACGAATGGCTGCTAAACTTTTCAGTGATGAGAAAAAGTGGAACCTGGATGGCCCAGAAGGTTATCTTCGTTATTGGCGCGATTTGTGAAACAAAAGTGTTATATTGTTGACAGTAAGGCGACGGATTAGCTAAGGTGAGGTGAATATTCCGGCGTAATGGAGTGACAAGTTTAGTAGCTTCTTTCTAGCATACAGAAGTCAGAAGATTATCAAAGTGTTCTGTCCCAGCATTTGTTCCCAAATGCTGACCAATTGGGGTTCCAACATGACAGTGCGCCCATTTATACATCTCGCGCCATAAACGATCAGTCAATTTCATCTTATGAACTCGCTGCCAAGAAGTCTGGGACATTACGTCACTTCAGGTGTATGCTGGTAGTCGTCAGTTTACTTCAGTAGCAGAACTCAAAACAGTAAGTGAAGATGTTTGGCACAATGTCAAGTCAGTATCGGCGCAAAATCTAATCATGACAATGAATGGCCGTGTAATTAATGTGATTCATCATAGCAGAAAGCACAATGGCTATTAATATACATGTATTATCTAAACTTTTGTGGAAATCTTCTTTAAAATAATAAACTAGAGACCAGTGCTTTTGTTCTGTAACTTAGATTAAAGATGTAATTATGTAATTCTGTTAATATCTGTTTTGTATACAATAATTATTTGCAATCATTAAAAAAGCGATTATCTAACTTTTGAGACACGCTATAACATTTGTAATCACGTATGTAAATCCTGGAGTTTGAATATGGATATATCCAGTTTTCTGCTCTATATAATAATCACTCAAAAGGCATTTGACCTGAGCGAATATTGCCTTAGTTGTTAATCATACAGCTTCTTTTAATTCCTAAGTATTTTATAATGTGCTGACAAAACTTCTAGAAGAAATATTTAGACCCAACTCAGTAAATATTTTGAAAAAATAAACTGAAAAATCTTTAGCTTTTTTAAACTTACATTTTATCAAAGATATAACCACCCACCCCCTAATTTGAAATAACCCAAAAAGACTTAACTGAATTCCATGATATAACAATATGAAAACCACGTCCAAAGATGACTCAAAACATCATCAGCTGTAACATATGTTTCCCGCTTTAGTTCAACGTTTTTCATGAAGCATCCAACGGCGAAATACCGGAGCAGAAAAAAAGGCCACACAGCAAGCAAACATCACCAAACATGGATAACAAACGTGGAATAATGTTAATCTTATTCCTAACGTTATTTTTGTATATTTTTATTATGTGATTTGTAAATTTTGTTTTCACTCTGAGGATAAGTTCTGTGATGGTCTCGAAAACATTTAGGCTGTGACTAGAAGTAAACTGTTCAGTCTCGAAACTATTTTGAATTAGTGTTATTCTACATTAAATATTAAGTCTCAACAGAATTTCTTCTAACCTCGACATCACATGAATTTTACTGAAAAGATTATTTTTCTGGATTGAATGATTTCTTGGTATCAGGATTTTACGTAAGATTTTGTATTAATTCTTGCTCATGGAAAATCAGCTGATTTCCACTTTGGTTAGTTTTCACTTTCGATGTTGCTACTTTGACGATGCTAACTTCATCGGATCCTGCCAAAAATAATCATCATAAAATTCCGATGTTTTTGTTTTCACAATCATTGAAGCCATTTATCCTTAATTTATATATAAATTATAAATTTTCATGGTCAGATTTTATCTAATCTTAAGCATTTTAACTTGTGTGGAGTAATGACACGAAATCTTTAAGTGTATTTCTTTATTCTTTTATTTGCAGTTGAAAACGGCAATGCAATTAGATAAATTATGAAGGAAAAAAAGCTATCTGGTAAAACTACTAAAAACCACCGTAAATTTGATTTTGAGTTGAATTCATCCTTCTTTTTGAGATCTTTGGATTGCTGCAAAACGGCCTGGAAATTTCTTAACATTTGTGCCAATAAAAATATACACATATACTAATTTTAATCAAAATCGCTCGCAGTGTTTTGGTTTGAGAGAATGAAATCAGCGACATCTGTTCAAAAAAATTTAAGATCAGTTTTAAAAGACTCTCATGATAGATCCACAGTTTACTCTTAGAACTACGTATAATGTTGTTGAGACTAGAAGTTCCATTCATCCGAAAAGTCCAAAGGTTAACCATGTCATAAAATAGTGTGCCATGCATAGTGATTTATAATCACACATACACTCACACAGAAGCACACACAACTATTTAATATAACGAAACGTCAGGTTGAAATGCTCGGAGAAAATTTCGCCAAAAGACTATTTCAACAGATTTTAAGCTAAATTTTCTATGATTTAGTGTTTGTTACTCATTATGAGTTCACAGATTTTATATAAAAGCTAAATTTAATGAAAGATACAAATTGGACGAGACAGACATTTGTGTCGATAATGAAAACGACAAAAGAGAAGGTACAATGAGGCAAATCGACATCAACCATTACTATTGTACGCCGGCATATACCGGGTGGGCAAGAAATAACATGAGGTGTTCAGAGCTCGCTAGCGGGAATTCTCTTAGGCCAAATGCAGTACATGCAGTTTCGATTTCTGCAAAAAAAAAAAAAAAAAAGTACCAAAAGTCGCCATAGGGGGCGCTTATTTCAAGAAAACAATGAATACATTTGCATAAGCGCCTTCCGTGTTGAGCAATCATGACAATAAAAGACAAGGCTGAGGATTTCCCATCACTCACGAACGACTGACCTGACGATGACGCTTACTCTGCCTGACCGAGCGTTATTAGTCAAGTTGTTTTATCAGAAGAGCGACAATGCAAGTGCTGCCCTTCGTGAATTCCGGCGATTGAAAACGTTACGAAGAGGACCGATGAGCATAACTAACTTACGGAAAATGATTGAACGATTTGAATCTACCGGAACTCTAGGAGTGCAACCAGGCCGGGGACGCAAACGAATCAGGCAGCAACACGTTGAAGAAGTTGCAACTGCTGTTGTGGAACAGGAGATGACTACTGTGCAGAGTACCAGCAGTGCACACGCCAAACAGATATCCCATATTCGACGGTGAGGAAAATATTGCATAAGATATTGACATTTTATCCCTATAAACTCACACCTGTTCAACAATTGCTTCCTGGAGATGAACGCACCAGAACTGACTTTTCGTTGAGATTTTTAGCACGTATGGAAGTGGATGATGCATGGCCATGGCAAATTTTATGGAGTGATGAGGCACATTTTTATTTGAATGGTGATATCAATACCCACAACTGCCGTATTTGGGCTGCATCAAATCCTCAAGTGTGTCTGCCACCTCCTATGCATTCACCGAAACTGCTTCTTTCATCATCGGCCCGTACTTTTTTGAAGAAATCCGTCCCCGTGGACCGGTGGCTTGTTCCGTCAATTCTGCCAGGTATGCCGATATGCTTGAGAATTTTGTGATACCACGATTGCAGGAAAAGGGTTGTCTGGATTCTACCATTTTTATGCAGCAGATCTTGCGAGAACGTCTTTCAGGCAATAGAATAATTAGTCGTGCATTTCCCATGGTATGGCCACCCAGGTCGCCTGATCTCAACCCTTGTGATTTTTGGTTATGGGGATATTTGAAAAGCCTTGTGTATCAAGCACATGTTCCTGACCTCTCAACCTTAAAGGATCAAATAACGTTACATATCAGACTAATTAATGCAGATATGCTGCGACTGCCGTAGAAAATGTCGTGTACCGCATGCAGCTATTGGAACAGCACACTGGTGGTCATATTGAAACATTTGCAATTAAAAATAAAACATTGTTTATTGTTGTTACTAAAGTTGGTTTGTGCGGTATTTGTTCATTTGACAATTAGGTATTCATTGTTTTCTTGAAATAAGCGCCCCCTATGGCGACTTTTGGTACTATTTTTTTTTTGGCAAGAAATCGAAACTGCATGTTCCACTAAGTATATACACCAAAATGTACTGCATTTGGCCTAATAGAATTCCCGCTAGCGAGCTCTGAACACCTCACGTTATTTCTTGCCCACCCGGTATATCAAAGGATGACGAATGTTTCCAATTGATGTATAAAACGAAATGATTAATCAATTCAAACATTTCTAAAAAAGACTAATCAAAAATAACTGATTATGTTATATAAATATTGGGTGATCCAAAATACATCACAAAATACCTGATGCCATTTGCAAAAAGAAATTTTGGTTCTTAATGAAGAAATTTAATATCAGAATTTCTGACCACTAAATGAAAGTGGCATATTTGCTGTGGGAGTGTGATACAGTACGAACCAAAGAAATGCTCACAAATGTTCAATGTGTTCCATGTCGTCAGACGGTATAAGACTGTACAATTAATTAAACAGCATCTCAGTTCGTATGGCAGAACCATAGTACTGAATAGAGTTTTTCAACTGGCCAATAAAATTGGTCGATAACTACATATTTGAACTTCAGATAGCCTCATAACCAAAAGTATGCAAGATTAAGGTCTGGAGACCTTAGAGGTCACTCAGTCGGACGCCTAGACTTCAAATTAACTTTGAGGGTTTCTGATGTTATGTGGTATTTGAGAATATCTCATGTAAAAAACGTCTTATAGGTCTAGAGGAGACAAAAAGAAATAGGCCATCCGATATTCAAAAATTCTTCGAATAAAATAGTCTGTTGTTCCTTTACTCTGGCACATACGAATCGTGACCAAAAAGTGGTGGATATATAAAAAATAAGTAATGAACTGCTACTCCTGCACACTTTTTGTCGTTATGTTTGACCAATAAATTGCTGCGAAAAAGATTCGTGGAACCGACTTATTTATTTGCCCTCGTAATAAGCAGTGTCTCTGTAGCTGTGGACAGCGGTCATAATCAAATTTTTTGTGAAGGAGAAGGTTAAACCTGCTGAGATTTTGAGAAGATTTCAAGCATAATATAGGGAAGAAACGATGTCATTGGCAAGAATGTACGGTTGTTGTAATCAGTTTGGCAAAGGATGGAAGGTTGTGAAAAATGCTTTGCATTGGACACGTTTGCTTGACTGCTGTAACACCAGTGAAATCGCACGCGTTGAACAAGTCATTCTTGATAAAGGTATCAAAATTAACATCCAGTGTTATTGCAAATTGCTTTAGGGTGTCGTGCGCAAGGCCATTCGCGAGAAAAGATCCGGGATGTTGTTCGGAAATGTCATTGTCAAAATGGTCTGGGAAGTGTTACCCCATACCCCTTACAATCCAGACTTGGCTGACAGTGACTGTCATTTGTTTGGGCCGATTAAAAATATCTAAAATTACAGACAGATGATCCACTGTCCCACTGCCACAGAGACACTGTTTACTAACAATGTTTGCTGCAGCTCCTGCGCATGCGTCAAGTCATGCCGATCGCGAGATACTCGAAAGGATTACGTAACGTTCCCTATAAAATGTAATATGCTAGAGTTGTTTCTCGATTTTATATGAGCGAAAGTCTAGGTCAACCTTGAACGACCCTTGTATTAGATACGCCTATAAAATTCAAATTCTTGATAGGCTTTCTATAATCCAGAAAGCGTTCTCGGACGTCTTATATGAAGAGCTCTTTTAAGGAAACCGAATCCACAAAATTCCATCTGGTGAACTTGATAGGGTTGTCTGAGAATGGGATATCTTAAACACAGTTTCCTGTTCCATTCGAGCACAGTACTGGACACTCGAATTAGCCGTGTGATCGGATGCTTTGTCCTGGGATGAACCATAGAATATCGTTACCGAAAACGAGTTCCAAGACAGTTTCCTGATAGTAAGCAGGATAGTTCTCACCGTTTTCATGCTCAGACCTCCATTATAGCTGTGCCCAGCAACCACCATGAATCCTTTAGGAAAACTCTCCTTGCATTGATGCACCCAGTCAGATCGAGTTGTATCACCCTGTTGTCGATAAAAAAATATCCCGTTTGTTTTCTACGTTTGATCACTTTTGTTATGCCATTCTTGGAAATAATTAAAGCTTTTCATTTACTCTGTTCTAGCATTTTAGAATAAGAATAACCAATATCAGAAAGAGCTACAACGTAGCCTTCTCAGAACGATTTAATTTTTGAGGGATTTTGGCAGCAAACTTGAAAATGAAGAACGGAATGATAAGTTCGAATTTTACCGAACTCACGAGTAAAATTTCATGAGCCTCGTGCATTTCAAACTCGTGCTACGACATTTTAACAATCGTCACCATAAACATAAAAAAAACCCCTCCGTAATCATGCTTTGCACATAAATCGTAAGAACAATTTCGATGTTTTAAAGTAAAGAACTGAGTAAGTTATTAATATAGAAAAAAATTCTCCAGAAATTCTCGTTTTTATAGATGTTATTGTTACCATGATTCATCTTCTTAATTCCTATTCATCATATAACAGATGATATCTATCACGTTATCCCTCTGAGGTAAATATAGAACGAAATACGTGTATATCCTTATCTTTGAATGTAACATTAATAGAATTACTGGTATGTAATCTTAGATCCTTCCCTATAAAAGCTAATAATATTAAATGATTATTAAGCCGCTACAACTTACAATTTAATTAATTAAACTAGTTATCAAGCATAAACTGCTGGAGGCTTTACATTATAGAAATTAATGAGCTATGAAGATAGACTCATTATTTTATGATTTCAATGAAACACCCAGTCCGCTCTCTCTATTAATTAAATAATTAAATATTACTGCAGAATAATTTGAGCTAATAATTCGATAGTCATTATGTAGGTGTAATACTTATAATCAATGTTCCTATATTGGCTAGTGTGTTAACTCAAGCGTTGTATTATCGCTGAGTTTATTCGATCAGTATTAATTGAATAAACTCAACGAAACATCTTTATCTTAATTCATAAACTTTAACATCATTAAAGTATTGGACAGTTTCTATGTAGAGGTAATACTAAAGTTGAAAAGGAATATCACAGCAACGATCTGTGCTAATCTTGAGTTATTACAGTCTAGAAAATAATTAAGTGAAGTGAATCGAGCTTAATGAAAAGGTAATGATGCAGTTTAATTTTATATTTGAATGAAAATATTTATACAAATTCAAGAAATGATGCCACTTACTATTCGCGCTTACGTCGACACGGTGGAAAATGCATTTCAACGAAACATTCAGTTTGCCTGTAAGAGAAACAAATAACATCTTTAATAAGGTTATAAATTAATAAAAAAATTAATAAAATTAATATAGATTGCAGTAAAAGATAGCATTAATTTTTATTCTAAACCAAATCATTATTTATTTTATTTTAATAATTCTTCAGTTGCATTATTATTAATTACGCAAATAAGAAATATATGGGGCGAGCCAAAAATTTTCGGGAAGATATTGCCCTGCCTCAATGGTGCCTTGGAGTAGAGTGCCCATTTTTTAAAATCTAAAATTGATTTTCTCGAACCTTGTATTTAGAAAATATAAAAGAACCCTATCTTCTTTCCTTTCTCATCATTTTCGATCGAATAATACATTACACACTATATGTTGCCATAAATTTCTTAAGACCAAGTGATTGCCCCACAACTCCGACCCTATTGGGACAATTTTGCCCAAACTTTACAGTAATGTTGACCTTGCTTAGAGGAATCTGCGTACCGAATTTCACTCCTTTATATGCATAAATACGCGTAGACCTTTTGGTCCCCTCTAATTTCCGCCCCCGAAACTCCGACCCCAGTGGGCCAATCAAAACCAAATTAAATAGTGAAAGTGCACATGCCCATAGTAAGCTATATTCTGAATTTCAACTTTCTACCTCAAAAAATGCGGAAATTATGAAGGGGACGGACGGACAGACGGACATTGTGAAAACAATAAGTAGCTCCATTCTTCCGCTACTTAAGAAGAAGAAGAAGAAGAAGAAGAAGAAGAAGAAGAAGAGGAAGAAGCAGAATAATAATAAGATTAAGATAAAGAAAAAGAAAAAAAAGAATAATAATAAAAACAATAATACGGAGAAGAGCAGGTAGATTAATTCAAGCCCGAAAATTAATCAATTGCGATTAGATGTCACAGAAAATGCTCCAATCAGTGTGTCGCTTCACCTACCGATAGCCACCCTTCCCATGTTTTTTTGACAAACGCAAACATCTGTACCCTTGGATTCGAACCGCAACCGGCTATGCATCGGCTATGTATTCTCAGGTAACACAACAAATTATATGTTATAAATTTAATGGAATAAATTATCTGATATATGTTCGATTAGTTGTAGCCTGCTTGCTTGTTTTTTATAACCCAAATGTAAAACTATATACATTCAGAATCAAGTCGTGGTTGAATTTGAATATTAAACAAAGACTTTAAAATTTAAATATCTTGGTAAACATGATGGAAAAGAAAGCACACAAGACAAGAAAACTTATGAAAGAAGAACAAAGGAATGAATTTAGGTAAATATTTTTGCAGCTGTGGAGAGAAAAACAGATTTGCTGAATGAAATCGAAGATGCATTGCGTGACCGTTACGCGATCAGTAGCCGCATAATAAGGGGAAAAACAAGTAGTTCACTTTTTTAATTCTTTATGCACGCAATGAATAAAGTTGCTTCCAAAATAGCTATGGAATTATGTTTTATGAGTAAGATTTAAACGCCACAGTTTTCTATTTATAGTTTATAGATCCATACGAAACTCTCATTTACAAAGAAAACTTATTCACTTTATATTTACTTGTTTCTTTTATGTTTGTGCTTTTGAAGTGAGTTTATACAATAGCATTGTTATCAATGAAATAATCAGTTATAATATAAAGTATTACTAAACAGAGTCTTATTTAGAAAAGTTTATATTTTATATTTTCGTAGTTTGACCATAAAGAAGACTGTAAAATTGGTTTGAAAAATAAGGATGTTTTTTATGTGTTATTTATAGGTTCACTTTTTAAAAAAGCCGATTGGGGACTTCTTTTTTTAGTTTCGCTCATAAATGCAAAAACTCTCATTCAAATGCCATATTTGCTGTTTTGCTTTGCTTGTTAATATCTAATACATTGTATCATTTGTGGATTTTTTCATTTAAGTATTTTTCATTATACATGTATTTCAACTTTTTTTAGGCTGCAATAAGCATTTTCTTTTTTTTTTTAGACCATTTGTGCTGTTAGTGTTCACATTCTCAGAAAATTATGAAAAACCAACGAAACATTAAAATTTGTACATAACTTATCAATAAAAGAGTTATATGTAAAAAGTGGGGCTTTCTTTAAAATTCTTTAATTGATTCTAATGATTATGAAACCTATTTACTATGAACATAAATTTTCAAGAAACCTAGAGACTATCTATTTTGCTTCTCCGGTAGACGAAAATGAGAAGATTTTTGGTCGAGTCTTTCTATCGAGTCTTTTTTAAGCATATATTGGAACACTAAGTTAAAATTCAATAAAATCTTGTAAACATTCCAAGGAGGAGCTTTAGCAGTGAAGCAGAAATACATTTATGCGTTTATTAAAAAGAA
>JAHWFO010081923.1:3984030-4000028 GCA_023313115.1 Rhysida immarginata
GCGAAAAATCATTAAAAATGAACGGAAAATTGGGCCCTTTGTAAGCTAGATCTCCACACCTAATAAATTCTTGCAAACAGTCCAAGAAGGAGCTTCAGCTGTGATGCAGAAGTGATTTTAAATTCGAGAATAAAGTTTAGCTACAGTTTTTAATAAACAACAGAAATCCATTTAATTTCTTCCACATTTACAAACCTCATTTCAAAAAAAGTTGGGACAGGATGAAAACATGAGACACACCAAAAATATTGATACACTGATGCATTAATTCATTTTATTTCAAAAGAAGATAGTTCATTGGGTAGGTATTAGCCATTTCGGACCAAAAATTTAACTATTAGTAATACATATTAGGTTTTTTGCGAACTGGTGGTTGCAACACACTCCAAAAATGTTGGGACAGTGGGCGAATTACCATTGGGTGACATCTCCCTTCCTTCTAATCACGCTTTATATCCATCGAGGAACAACAGATGATACCCATTTATGTACCATTGCAACGGGTATTTGTTGCTATTCCTGCTGTACGAAACTTTTCAGCTGTTGAACTGTTCGGGGTCGTCGTTGACGTTACTTCCTCTTAATAATTCGCCATATATTCTCTATTGGGAATAAATCAGGATTGCAGGCAGGCCAATTTACCACCCGAATTCCTTTATTGTGTAGCCACTGTCTTGTAATGCGAGCGTTGTGGTGTTTAGAATTATCTTGTTTAGAAATAGAAAGGGACGGGTTATCTTGTCGCTGAGAAGGCAACATATGTTCTTCTCAAATTCCAGTATTTGCTTGTGCATTAACGTTGTCTTTGCAGATGTACAAGTTTCCCAATCTACTAGCACTCATGCAACTCCAGATCATTATTGAAGCTGGCACCTTTACAGCACGTCGGTAACAGGCAGGATTGTCCTTTTCCTCTTTGGTCCTAAGTTCACACCGACGATTTTCGCCAACAACAACCGTAAATGTAGATTCATCGGACCACAAAAGACGTCGCCACTGGGCATCAGTCCACTTCAGATGGGTGCGTGCCCAGCCAGGCACAATAGTTGGAATAAATTATTTCTGTCACCGTTGAATGTCTATTTTTAATCCAGTGACGTCTGAAACCCCGAAGTTCATGATCAGTCAGAATTAGTCTTCGGCCTTGCCCTTTACGAACAGTGGTATTTCCGCTTGTCATGTACCTATTAATAATATTATGAATTGTAGATCACGGAAGTCCAAGATTCCTGGCTATTTCACACTGAGATACGTTGCTTCTAAATTGTTGGATTATTTTATTGCGCATATCTTGACCTGCTGCCTTGCTTCGACCCATGTTGTCGTGTAAATGACTGGCCGCATACTGCAGTTTGCATTTAAAGAGGGAAAAGTTATGAAATAATGTTCTACAGAAATTTTGAGAATATTCAAGTCACTTCTGTGACTTCCGGTGCAGTCTTTTCCTTCCGTCCCAACAATTATGTTGTATGTTGCCAAAAAAGAGATCGGCATTTATAAATTATACATATTTTACTTCAGTCACTTCAAACGCATTTATTATTTTTAAGTTTGCTAATATATATTTAGTTAATCATGTTTTATTTGCATTTTTCATAATGTCCCAACTTTTATAGAAATGGGTATCGTACATCTATTTCATTACTCGACTCTCACGTTTAAGTACAAAGCAAATATCAAGTAACAGACACTGCTTGATGGCAACCATAATATGTATCGTACAACCAGTAGACACCCTTTAAACAGATTTCATGAAATCACCCTCTTCCTCGCGCATGTATGTCTTAACCTCTTCAGTAACTTCAAGTTTAGTAGTGACCACACCATCGTAATTAGTTTTAGCACCGACGAGAGCAAATTCACTAACAAGGAGACTCCAAGTACTTCAGAGCATTCACACTTTATGGAAATGATATTAAAATCTCTTTTACGTGCATGTAAATTTATCTGAGTAAACGGGAAACATGGGTAAGAAACATTTAGTACATAAACACGTGTTGGTGGGATTGTTATTTGGTTTTATGTAAATATGCCATGAAAGGTTGGTTAGAAGAGTACGTCACCGCCCTTTCCGATGAGAATTACTCGTACAGTCAAATAGTACAACATTGTAAACAAAAAGTTCTTGCCATTTCTAAGAAAGGGGCCTTCAATATACTCAAATCCCGTGGTAAAGCTCGATCCGCAGAAAGAGTGGGCCAACTGCCGGGTCCGAAAGCGCATCCCAAGAAAGTGAGGACCGTGGACATTATTCGAAGAGTACGAAAACTGGTCTCCGTCGAAAGTCCCCCAAAACAAAAAAGTATTGCTTCGAAACTGGGAATATCGCCCGCAACAGTAATCAAAATTATCAAAAGATTTGATTTGAATCTTCGTAAACTCCACAAGCCGAAAATTCATAAGAAGACGGCAGATTTCTTGGCTCAGCTGCAACAGGAGACCGCGATAACGCCGGTTCCCTTTAACCATATCCTACCAAATCATCTGATGTCGCCCCAATGGATTTCTGCGCTCTCGGTATGTTCAAGACCGGTTCCTGTCAAAACACCGACAATGAAAATACCGACACCAAAATACCGACAGTTCAAAATACCGACAGTTCAAAATACCGACAACTCATAATACCGACTGTGCAAGCGGATGTCTAAATGCATTTCCATTTCTGTGCAAGCGACGAATTCTTCCCTCAACATAGTTGTCTTCAAACCATGTCATGACATCAATGGCTTCGGGTGGCATGTTGGCTTTGAGTGTCATGAATTCATTGCCTATTTCGTTTGATGGAAGAAATGCCAATGCTAACCAAAATCCCATATAAAAATAAAATACAGAATTCAAATTTTAAAATAGCCAAAAACTCAGCAGTCGTAAGGATTCTCTAAAAGGAGAGCGGTGGTAAGGGGATTTTTAGAATTGTCGGTTTTTTGAACTGTTGGTATTATAAACTGTCGTTATTTTAAATGTTCTTATTTTAAAATGTCGGTTTTTTAAAGTGTCGGTATTATATGATTGTCGGTTTTTTTCATTGTCGATATTTTGATTGTCGGTATTTCGAACCAGACCCGTTCAAGACAGCCCTCCGGAAGCGAGGGTGCAGAACTTTGACTGGCCTTTGGAAAACTGTGCAAGAGGAATGGGGCAAATTGGACCTCGTAGCCCTCCGAAACAGCCTTTAATCCTGGATATACTGGTGTCGGGCTATTGTCAAGAACTAGGGGAATCAATTAGAACATGACAGGAAAAATAAATATGAATTGTTAGACTAAACTTCAAAAAAAAACTGACTTTTTGTACTCACAAGAGAATCTCTCGAACATGTATGTCACAGATTTCCACCAAATTGAAATATGTTACTCAATTGGAGCTACAATAAATGCTTGCAAAATAATAGAATGCGAAATTTTGTTTTTCTCAAAATAAACCACGAAAACGAAAAAATTTGAGCACACATAATCATGCAAGGACTCCATTGTTAAAGCGATGTATTAATGCGCTTAACGGAAATTCTTTCTTCCACTACTCACAGCCATAAGCACGAATCCACTTCGGATGAAATAGCAGCAGACGACAATTGAATGGCTTCTCAAGTTTCTAAACAAACTTACTTTTTAAAAATAGATTATTACAATTAGCTAATGTACAAAATGTCTATAGTAATTAATAACCATTTCCTTAATTTATTATTTCATTTTATTAAGTAATTCGGTAATCAAACACGGGGCTGGCTTCATGTGCAACGTAGAGTAAAAGGTTGCGTTGGTGAGGGGGTATGTATCGCGGTGCTTTGTAATTTTAAATAAAAATAGTATTCATGGATGCCTACCTCATCTTATAAATTATTTCGAGACGAATAATTGTACAGCAAAATTAAGATTTTATGCTTAACAACAGTGCTCTAACTGCAATTCTTTGGCGATCGCCGCTAATAAGTTTGCTTCCCCTATTTCCGCCATGTTTGTTGAACTCTACGCACTTCCGGAGCGCTCCACATTGCCGCGCAACGCTATCGCTTCCATGGTGTGCTTGCGCGCAAAAAAAAAAGGCTATGTAAGGTTCCCTTGTCAGAGTCACCGCTTTTAATAAAAAAAATTCTACGTGTAGCTTTCACCAAATCAAACACCCATGCAAAGCCATTGGATGCACTTCTCAAAATTTTCCGAGGAAAAAAAATTCATAAAGTTTGTTATATTTGAATACACTTTATAAATGTCCGAATTGTAGCATAGTATTTTATCGCGTTAAGGTGCTCTAGTGGTTAAACGCTAGAATTCTGTTTTGAGATATGGGTTTAAATACCGTCTTCGATAATTTTTTTTTCTCTTCGTAAATTTTTTTAACAATATGGGAATGTGTAATTCATTTACTATATATATTTCTGACTTTCCAATTTGCTACTATCATTTTTTAATAAAATAAATATACGACTTATTGTAATTAAAACAAGTTTTTTTAACCACACTTAATTATTTTTATAAATTTTGCAACTTTTGGGATGATATTAAATAATTATTTGCACCATATACATACTATTATATATAATGCATCAAATTGGTATCCATAGTTTATCAATCACCCTTCATTAACTTCTTTAACTAGTATATTAGCTACCAAATTACAATTTCTTATTTCTAGGAGCAGAAGGTTGTTTTGAAAGAAATAAATGTAACTAGTAACAACCTTTTAATTTATGTTAAAAAATCCTTAACAAATCGGAAATTTTAGATTATGTTTAATTATAATAATTCTTATATGCATTTTATAAAAAAAATGATGGTAGCAAAATGGAAAATCGGAAATATATTTTGAAATGAATTACACATTCCCATAGATTATAAAAATAAAGAGACTTTTGTTGTGGTGAAAGAGTCTCTTTATTTTTATAATTACCATTATCCACATATTTTTTTCAAAATTTATTCATTCCCATACATGTTAAAAAAATTATCGGAGAGGGAAAAAAAATTATCGAAGACGTGATTTGAACCCGCACCTCAGTGCTTTTTCGTTTGTTGGAAACAACGAAGGTTGGATTGTTGCTAAACCTATTTTGTTCAAGTGACTATTCAGTAACGGGGCCCGTCTTTTCGTAGTCTACGCATAAAACCGTACTGAAGCATGTAACATCAGTAATTGAGTAATCGATCGTGCGCGTGCTCACTTCAACAAGGACTAAAAGATAAACAGAAAGTAACATTTTATTCATTCTTGACTCGTCACTACGAACAGATTGTCATATGACATGCCATTTCTTGGTATTCATAGCGGTCACTATCAGAGTAAGTGCAATTGACTTGAAGGGGTCCACGAAAAATTCTGAAAGGTTGATACAGCCGAGCTAAGACCTTCATAATCATATGTTGCTGAAAACCAACTTTGAAAATGTTAATCCGTTTTAAGTTATCATCCAAACAACGGACGGACGGATGAACCCTGTGCATTCTCATAAGTAGCTTTTAGCTAAGCTCCAATGATTAGTAAGATTATGAAGATTACGTAGAGATTCTAATTATTAAGTAGATAATTTATTTCTTATTATTAGCATTTATATTTAAAATATAATTCTTTTTTGGTGATAGTAATTTATTAAAGTTGCTCTAATTTTAGAATCTAATAATATTTAGCTTTTGCAGGATTCACAGATATCTGCGGAAATAATACAAAACAGAACGCTGCCTATAGAAAAATTAATCGATTTTCATTAATTTACTGAGTCCTTCTTAAGAAAAATGGAAAATATCTCAATCCAATCTGAAACTTTTATTGCTTCTGGAGGAAAAAACTGCACGACATAAAATAAAACCGAAAAGAGTGTACTTAATCTTACTCGCCAACTATCTGTTGGAGCTAATAGATATCTCCATCTTGCAATCGAAAAAAATATTTCCCATATAAAGTTCTTCTTCCTTTTGTCCGGTTGTCTATAAATTGCAAAGGAAGAAGACCATAATCTCCAAATAAAGTATTTTATTCCATTCGTTAAAGGAAGGAAAAGAAACCATTTCTCGGGAGACAGAATCCCATTCTTAGACTGCGGAAGCATTTTTTTTTCTTTTTTTCTTTTTTTTTTTTTTTTGCCCTTCGTCCTTTTCGACCGAAACGTAAACTCTGTCCGGCCAGATTGTCGAGGGCGGCATCGTGATAAAGTCCTCGGACACGGTTCAAGTGAAGGGAAAAAGAGGATTCCCAGTGTAGCAAAGAGCGGAGATAAATTGTCCCAGATTCAGCTGGTGAGTTTCTCAAGGAAACCGCTATTGATTCACGCTTTCCATTTACCAAAGAATAAAAAGAAAATAGCAAAAAAAAAGTTAGAAGGAACAAAACCAATTGCAGAGAGAGAAACAGAGAAAACTAGGGATTGAGCTACAAACAGAATGAAAGATGGTATGTGGGTGTCTGTATTAATCTGTTTGTGTTCATTTGTATGTAGGAGAAACCGAGATAGGAAATCAGAAGAGATACGAGGGAGGAGAATTAGCCAGAATGGACAGAGACTAAAGATCAAAGTTACAAAACCTTAAGCGAGGCGTGGAATATTAAGTAAAACGCAATTATTACTCGAAAGTAGTAAAAAAAAGAAAGATAGGGAGCAAAGTAAAATAGGACTTTCCAGAAAGAAAGAAGAACTGATTCACCTTATCGTTATCATAAAAAAACACGCAATTGGGATCAATAATCACAGCCTTAATTATCCGTGAAAAAAGTGCGACCTTCAACTCCGTACCTCAGATATTCTGTTTATGTAAAGTTGCTTATTATGTGGATTTTTTGACAGGATTCTGAAACAAACACGTAATTATTATTCTGTACGCAGCCTACGATTTTTTTTTTACTTTTTTATTTTACTTTTTAATTTTACTTTGCAAGAATATCTAACAACTGAAATCTAAGTTTAACTGGACATAGGGTTTCATTAGACAGGGTATGGAAAACAAACGTTTATTGAACGCTTGAATACTTACGCGATTTTTTCATTAGCAAGAGGATTATTTAAATTGTTGAAAATTTCAATAAAGTTTATTAAACACGTTGCACATCACCGGGGTTTCTAATCAGATTTAAATAAAAATTAAAAACTTGTAATCCTTACAAACACTAAATTACTAAATGCTACACTACGGCCCTTTAGCAGTTCTACTCGACTTCGCTCATTTTGGAATGTTGTCTATAGCTGAGTGAGTGTGCCAGAGTGCCAAAGAAAAAGGTGGAGAATGATGTTCATTTTTTCTGTATATTCACATGCAGAAAATCCAAAATTTCATCAAAAAAGAACCCGAGCAACGCCGTGTATATCATCTAGTTCATAATAAATCGAAAAATAGTCCTAGATACTTGAAATAACAAAAGAATAAAATCCATATTTTATGACCAATTTAAAAACTAAGCTTTCAACATGCGATTTTCTATGTTAATAAATGAAAACCAAAAAAGAAAATCTGGTAAAATTCCTGAAAACATAAAATACCGGAAAAATGGATCCAGATAATCAAAAAATAAACTAAGCAGACAGTTGATCTCGTTAATTGCCATCACCGTACCAACAGTCATTAATCTAGATCTACTTTTTATTCGCGAAATACTGGAAAAACTGCGAGAAATCGCATATTTTTATGGAGGGCCATAGGGAGGCAAATGGGTAAAATATGAAAAAAGCAGAAACTAGTTTTTTTTTTTTGCAAATTTGGTGAACTATTTTTAGTCCAAATATCTAAGTCGTACGTAAATTTGCTACAGTTTGGGGTTGACCGGACGCGAACGTCAAAATTAGGCCTATTTTGAGATTTTTTTTTTTATTTCTGCCCCCCTTAAAATCTATTTTCAAAAAACAACGAATGCTCCGTTTTTATATACGTCTTTTACATCCTCGTGCGCAATTTTGAAGCTGTCTGCATTTCCGCATTGGAGTAGGCGGAAAAAGTACAAACCGGGGGGGGGGGTAATCTTTGGGCCCCCCTGGCCCCCTTCACGAAGCGAAAATAAGAAAAATATAGAAACTGGTTTGTTTTTTTTTTTGGAAATAGCCCCGAGAAGCTTCCATGCGAGTTTCGTTGCTTTATCTTTATTCCCAAGGAAGTTGCATCAAAATATCAGAAAATTTTGTGAAACACCCTCGAAAATCGATTTATTTCAGTTCTCACATCCTTAAAATTCGAATATCGAAAATCGAGGAAACTACTTTTTTGGTACGGTAGCTAGAAACCTTCCTACAATATTTCGAAAATCTGCGTTCATTGGGACGGAGCCAGGCGACCGAACGTGCAACTCCTTTCTGGCCCACTGGAGGGGCATGGGGTATGATTTTCGAAAAACCCCATCTTAGCACGCCCCTTCGCTGTCCGTCCTATGACCCCACCGAGTTTCGAGTCGCTGGCCCCAGTAGATTTTGCTGTGCGATGATGAGTCAGTGAGTCAGTCAGTGGATGTCCTCTTTTATATACAGGGTGAGGAATTTATCTTGAGACAACTGAATATCTCGGAAACTAACCATTGTATGAAAAAATGTCCAAAATCAAAAGTGAATTATTTCGCGGGGGAAATTCATTAGTTAAAAAATTACCTCCTCTCCCCCTTGTGAGGGGGACTAGGGGGAGGGGGTAACTTTGAAATTTTAAATAGGAACCCCTATTTGTAATGGTATATTCAGATTGTGCACAATATTCGAGAAATGTTTTATTCTTGGTGATTTTTCATTTGATCCAACCGTTTAGGAAATAGAGGCCCTGAAAGTGTGGAACTTTTAAAGTTTTGAATCCAATTTAACGATGAAGACAAAGAGATAGAGAGTGGGTCTTACAGACATTCCTATTCTACTTTTTAATGGTATTTAAGAATCCGAAGTCAGAATTTCAAAAATCCAATGTTTTTCAATACTGGATTGTCTCCTTAGGACTGCTGCCCCCCGAAAGTTTACTTGTGCACTAAAAAATTTTGAATTTTTGACATTCTGACTTCGGATTCTTAGATTAGTGATGGATCTCATTTTGATTCTTAGAAAACATGCCACAGCAATAGAGAATCCCTAATACTTATTTTAAAAAACCTTATATCAGCTTGGCGCTAAGGTAATGGCTGATATTAAGGTCTCCATTAAAATTTAAAAAAATTTTATGACTAAAAAATATTTATTCGTTAACATGACTTCTAGTATTTTGTTCTCTACAAGTTCTCTACAAGCGATATTTGTGTTTTCGGTGATAGCAGCTTCCAACTCTTCGCATTCAAGTTGTTTTGGACGACCTTCTTTTGGCTCATCTTTCAGACTCGAATTTCCACTTCTGAAGCGCGAAAACCTTGCCCTGCAACTTCTTTCACTCTCTATATCATCCTCATAAACTCTCTGAAGAGACTCTGCTGCTGTGCTTGCATTGACACCTTTATGAAACTCAGAGTAAGAAATATCTAATCTGATCTTTAGATGGAATAAAAATTCAAACCCCGCTATGATAAGTGCCTTCACAAAATGGTGAGAGCTACAATAGAAAAATTGTTCAAGGTATGGAGATTTTTTTTTTCCCCTGAATGAATACTTGCTTTTTTTTTGTTATATTACCAAACGGAACTTACTTTCTGGGTATACCTCGTATATTCAAAACAATTGTTTTCAATATTGTATTTCATTTTTAAAAATATTATAATTTTAAGTTACGCAATTGTTATTGCATATTCCGACTCGGTAACCTAGAACACTGATGTTCAGGTTTCATTTTTGTGCGGAGTCACGGGTTCGATTCGCGATTTGACATGATGTTTATGAGTGGTCACTAATGACCATGCGAAAGGCAATGGAAATCCATCGCATTATTCTTCCCATAACGTCAGTCTCTTCTGACTGGTCTCCAATCTCCTAATCGGAGAAGATAGACAGTTAAAAAGACAGATAGATAGACAGAGTTTGCATACTTCTATAATATGAATACGGTTTAACTGCCTGTATTGGTCCTGAATAATGCCAGTAGGGATTGTCGTTGCCATTGTAAGCATGCCTCTACGGTATAAGAAGAAATTGTGGTATGAAAAAAATCCTGTAAATAGGCGTGTTAATATTTTTTGAAGCTCATCTTATGTTGAAGCAAATGTTTTGTCGTACATGAGATTCGGTGATCTGGAAAATTAAGGAATCTGCTGCTTTATGACAAAAAATATTTCTGGTCAATTCATGGGCTCTAATATCAATGCTTCCATTGTTTGAGTTCAGAAAAAATTGTTCAAAAACTTCACATTTCACGTTATTATTCAAAATATGTTACGAAAAAAGATGAATCTTTCATTCCACAGAATAACTGTAGGATTTACGTTTTTATTTTATGTTATTAGTAGTAAAACGTATGTATTATGTGCAGCAGATATGATTTCCTTTGAATTACTAAGACATTCGTTTTTCTTTCTGGAAGCATGGAATTTTGGCCGCCCTTCTCGATATTTCCGCTTCTTTGAACTGATTTCTGAATATCACGTACAGGCAGAGAACGTGGCCTCTGCGTTTTTTATTTTACCAATGACCGTTAGATTGCAAGGAGAATGCAATCTATGGGTAGCAATTGCCAAACATTCCTCTGCTGCGAACTTTTCCCCTTTATTCGCTGTTGTTCCGAAGAAACTCGTGCCAAGAGCGTAGCCTTATGAGAACGTGCATTCCCCAAAGTTTCTTTCTCTTTTATAGCGAGGGTCTCGAGCTGTTGTTTCCAAAACCTCACGGAAATGAATTCCCTCCTTTTCCTTTGTTGGAAATCATGGGAGTTTTTTTTTTCCTTCTTCTCTTCCTCCTGCTGCGCTGCGATCCGATAAGAACCCCCGCACTTCTCGAATCTCGCGAGACTTCCTCCGTTGTGTTGGGCGCAGGCGTACCGTGTGACAGGAAATCAAAACTGCTAATTAATGAAGTTCTCCGATCATTTCCGGAAATTTAATAGAAGGCAATCATAAGACAAGAAACGGTAATAACGTATGAAGAGAAAAGCGAGGAATAAAACAAGCGGAGCTCCGGTAGTCCCCTCCGATTCCCCTGGACGATGCAGCTCGATGATTGATGAGGAAGAAGGTGTTTCGCTATCGCCAAAATAGCAGACGCAATTCCAGTAAACATCTATTAGACAAACGACCGCTGACACGAGAGACGTTATTGCAAACAAAAATAATAACCTTTCAGCAAATAGCAGAGTGATCAGTCAGCGGATATCCCTCATCCCAAGTCAATAGTTTCCACACGACTAAACTTTCTCCCGAGTTGCATCTCCCATGTCGATTCTAAAACTTCGCTTTCCTTTAATGAGTTTGCAAGTTCCAAGTTGACAACTATTGCAACTTCAGACATATTAGCCTAGAAATTAAGTAAAATTTATAAGAATTCCTTTCGATTGTAGGATTAGGCTAAGAGATTCCTTTATTCTCCCTCTACGTATTTAAACACTGAGTGGTCAATTTATTATGACCACCTAAGAGTTTTAAGCAAATTAGCTATCGCGTCACGCTGTTGTCGCTAGAGGTTCATTGGTATAAAAGAGGAAAGCTTATTGCTTACGACAGTAATAGAAGTGATTTGTTTGTGAAGATATGGGTAAACAAAGCGATTTAACAAAAACATTATTGTCAGCCATAAAACAGGGTCTCAGCATGCAACTTCTGGTCGTCATCGACTAGTGAATGCTCGGGGTGAATTGTAATTAGGCAACAGAAAAGCAACATTGCAGCAAATTATAGCATTAAAATAACTCAAGATGGGTCCATGAGGATTTGATCACGCGTTATATTCCAGATGTTAAATTATTAATGAAAAATAGTAAAGAAAACTCCACAGCCTGGATCCGAGCCAGGAACCGCCAACTCATGCCGTTGCGCGCTAACAATTGCGCTATTGTAGACATGAAATGAATGCATTACGCTATTTACACGTCTTTTCGGTTTGGATAAAGCAGTTATCTAGTCCGCAGGTTAGGTTAGGTAAGGATAGTCCCAGCCTGCGGATTAGGTGACTACTCTAACCAAACCCAAAAGACATGTAAATAGCGTAATGCTTTAATGTCTACAGTGGCACAATTGTTAGCGCGTCAGCGTCATGAGCTGAAACTTCCCTATCATGTTGATGATTTATCCCAAAGGAGATGACTAATTTAACAAGATACTGCGTCCTGCCCTAGTGCTCATATTGGTTTCAGGATATCCCACCCCCCTCAATCCCACCCCCCTCAATCCCCAAATCTTACCCGATTGAGCATTTGTGGGATGAAGTTGAAAAAACCATCATGTAGCTGGATCCACATAACTTGAATGTGCTTCAACAAGCATAGTCTCAGATTCCACAAACATCCACCTGGAATCCATGCCATAAAGAAACGACGCCGTATTAAAGGCAAAAGGTGGCCCAACGAAATACTGAGAAAGTGGTTGGCTGGTTGGTTTATTAGAAATTTTGGCGTCGACTACTAAGGTAGGTCATTTTGCTCCTTTTACACAAGTTATATCTGTAGGCAGCCCAGAACAAACACAAACATCCATGCCCACGGCAGGATTCGCACCCACGACCAGGCGGACTTGAGAACTAAGAAAGCCTACGCCCTAGCCCTCTCGGCTGAGAAAGTGGTTATAATAACTTGGCCACTTTTAAAACTCCGACTGTATATAATAAATGAACGTATTGTTATGATTTCAGCACATGCAAAAGTATAAGAATCTGATCTTGACGTTAAAGATAAATTTAAAAAGTGATTTCTGTTGGTCTGTGATATTAATCAATATTAGCTTTCATTATTTAAAGCGGTTTCAAAAAATTAATTAAAAAATTTTGTAACACGAATTACATAAAACAACTAAAAATTTTCTATATTGGAATTAGTATTTCAATTCGACCACAACAGCCTTATAAGTAAACTGCTTCCAATTAATCTAATTAAGCTATATACAGTAATATATTAGAAACCATGTTTAAAAGTATATTGTAAGAGGGCTGTCGCAAGCTTTGTTCCCCGTTATATAGAAACCATGTTGTGAGAATACCGCGTTATAGGATAGTTGACTGTCATGATAACGAGTTTTAATGTATCAAAAATCCTGTTTAAACTTGTTCACGCACAGCTTTATACTTCTGACAACTTCATTCTAAAGCCTTTCCAAAGAAAGAAAATTCAACCTGCAAATGAAATTCCATATATTTTTCATGTTGCTTTGCAATAATGTGTAACTATAGAAATTTGATTACATACGACCAACTTTTCTTTCGTTAGAAACAGCAGGCTGCCTTAAAATGTTGTAGACAGTGATTGTAATATTAGATTTCATCTTGTCTTCTAATATTTTTACCATTCATTATGAGAGCTAATTTCTCGGAGACTTAATTTGTAAGAGACGTAGAAGAAAGATAGACGAAGGCAAAATATTTTTCCTTTTCAATATCACAACAAATGTTTAAATTATCACAATTTTTTCTCAAATTTACGAAGAAAATCAAAGACTTATTGCGAGTAAAGAAGCAACCATGCTTCTCCGTTAGAATCTTGTGAGTATTGCAATACCGTGCGAGCTTATTTTCCGTTTATAGATTTAAATTCTGTCGCGGACAATATAATTTTTTTCTACTAGATTACTTTATGGTCACATCTATCTTGGGAATGGAAATATAAACCGAATAGTCATACCCTTGAAAATCACAGAGATGCCAAACTTTCTATCCCTGACTAACGACTTTACAAGATTCTGGGCACACTACAGTCATTCAAATACAACGATTTCAATATATAATACAATTTCAATGTAATTTCAATGTTGGAATATTTTATTAGAAAGCGTCCATCGTATTTAGGTATAGTAATATAACTGTATTACTTAGTAATTTTTTTTTATTTTCCTGATTATTTTAAAAGCTTTGTGAAGTGCTTATTATCTAGCTGCCAAGTTATCAGTAAACATGCCTTTTTTATGATTTATTGATAAATCTGAGCTGTCTAATGTGTTTGTTTGATTAATAGCTCTGGTATTTTGATCGTGCGAAGGTGGCATGATGAATAACCTAATAAATGCGGTTCAGGATGAAGGGCTTACTGCGAACTAACTATTTTTAGGTTTATTGGGAAAATTGAATTATTATAGCTAAATTGTTAGCATGAATTAGAGAGTACACAAAACTTACATATTTGGCGATTGTAATAGTTTTAATTAGATCATTATATTTCTCTGCGATTAAAGAGCTTATTCAAAATACTATAATATGCATTTTATAATTCAATTAATTTAGCAATGTAGCTATAATTTAGTTTTCTAGATGATGAAAGTTGTAATTCAATGTTAAAAGCTTAACTTTTAAATTCTTATTTTTTGAAGAATAGTAATTGCGATCAGCTATTATTAAGGCTAATTTTTATTTTGAGCGTTTTTAGCGGAATCCGTATACATTCCCTAGACGTAATTGGTCCGCGAGTCACTTTGTAGATTTTCTCAACCTCAGATATCGGTAAGGATTCTACACCTGTCCTGGCATAATCCTTTCTTTCGGAACGTTTTGACCATAAAGCTCTTACCTACTTAGATGTATCTTGTGCAATAGGCATATTGCACAATCTTTGGAGACTTTATTTTTCCCGCTACTTGAAGAGCTCACTGATAATCTATGTTACGAAATAAAATCTTGTACACATTCTAAGAAAAAGTTTTAAGCTGTGTCACAAAAATTATTTTTAATTCGAGAATTTAAATTTTAGCTGAAGTTCCTAATAAACAACAGAAATCCATTTAATTCCTTCCAAATTTACGTCTCTTTTATTGTTCAACGTTTACGTTAAAATAGAAAGCAATTCCAATTTACCAAGCCCTACAAATGTCTAGTACAACCGTACTAACGTTGTACAATTTTTAGTATCTAGCTGATATGGCCGGCGTTGCTCTAGCTCGTTATTTGATGAAATTCAGCAATATCTGAATTTGAATATAAAAACGAACACATAAAAAAGGCTTAGAAATAACACAATACGTAAATATTCATTCTGGAAAACCGAAAAGAGTTCTTTAAAATGCTTGCATTGCAATTTTGTGTCCACATTGAGTTTGCCCAGGAAAATTCGGCATTGCATTCTGAATTTTTTAAAATATGAATTTTAAATTATTTCTTTATTTATTATTTTCAGCAAAAGCTTGGTCGGTTGCCTTACCTAAAGTAGTAGGCCTGTATGGGGAAATCAGGCACATTAATATCTCAGCGCTCTCTATCCAATGGTCCAGACTTCGTTATCTGCGAACGATTTGTGTTTCAGGCTGAAAATGTCCATTCACCCTACTAACGTTGATTGAATGAGCACGAGGGTGGCATAAACAATCTCGTCTGGCTTTCTACATCCCCTGATCTTAGCACCATTGAATCTTTATCGGGTATTATGGAGGAAAGTATGCGCAGTAGGTTTCCGTCCCCAGCCACATTTTCTGAACTTCAGAAGGTTGATTCGATTTATAGTAACGTTTTGGAGGAGAAAGTTTACGAAGAAAACCCCTTTCTCCCCATCAATCGTGTTCTCTTTGGTGACCTTGGTTGTGGACTATTGCCCTGCACCGTATATTCTGATGTTCTTCCATTCCTGTTTGCGGCTATGATTTTCTGATCGCAAGAAAATCGTACTCCTCGAAGCTCATTTTTCACGCGAAGAAACGTAGATAGCCATGTCTGGCGTAATGGCGTAGAGACAAGCTGCTCTGCAAAAACTCTGCAGTACGAACGGCCCAATCAGCAGGAACGTTATCCTCGTGCCACGACAAACCTCAAAGTCAGTTCTTGGGTGCATTACTGGCCAGTTTTGCAGCACTTTTGGCATTCATCACTTACCATCCTACAGGGATAGATTTGCTAGTTTCCAGGGAAATAATTGCCACATGAAACAATTGCAAGGAAGACACCTTCGGGAGGAGGCCGTGGCCTGGTGGGCTTCCACTGAACACACAACTTCAGGGAAGTTAAGCAACATCAGGCACGGCTAGTCTCTGGATGGGCGACCATCCGTGATTCACGATCTTCACCCCCCCCCCCC
>JAHWFO010081923.1:4000428-4023641 GCA_023313115.1 Rhysida immarginata
ACCCCCCCCGGCTGCTGTGACCATCATACAGCAGTCGTTAATCCAGGTTCATCCAGGGACCCAACTCTTCGGCTTCTAGCCATAGAGGCCCTGGATGGACGTATTGGATCATCAGTACCAAAAATAAAAAAATAAAAAAAAAAAAATTTGTTCCTGCAGTCCGACAGCACTCACTTCGAGCTACTGTTCAGTTCAAACGGCATACCTGCCTGACACTGAAAACGGGCAGACATCATGTAACGAATGTCTGCCTGTATGACGGTACATAAAATTAATGGTAGGTATACACAGATTGTTCAGCTACAAATTTCTGCAGTGGCCCTCGTACAACAATGCTCTGTCAAAAGTGAAGCAATAACTACATATTTTACCTATGATGCTCTTAATCTAGTCAGACTGAACTTGTTTGCTAAGATTTCATTTAACAATAGACCATCGTTCGTTATCTTACTTCAATTTTGAGTTAATGTGTTTAACAGATTCATCTAAATCAACAGATTCCCCTCGAGCACGAATTCAAGACTTAAGCCATTTAAAGCCTGGCCCGAATAACAAAGAAGTATCTCGTGCTATGCTAGATTGAAGATAAAATTTCCAAAGGAATATGAACAAAAGATAATGTTATTTCAACTTCCAAACTTTGAAGTTTAATAATAGCAAAAAAATTTACAGAAACTATCATCACGTCTTAAACGTGACGGACAAGCAGTTGCAGAAGTTATAGAAAAGGAGATTGGCAAAAGTACGTAATCCACATTAATCCACCCTTTTGTCTTTATTCAGACTAGTCACTTTAGCATATCCGAAATTAATGAATCAAGAAGTCAAAAAACCGTGACAGCGGAAATGTCACGTAAAGACAAAGAAAAGTTGATTAGTTCGCACTGGTTTCAGGGATTAGTTCGCGAATTTACTTTTAATTTAAGTGCTAAAGTCAAATGTTATCCCAACTAGCCTCTCTTTTGTCTCTCCTAGGAGAAAATCCCGCATCGTATTATCAAACAGCAAGTGAATAGGTTTAGTCCTCTCCATTACTAGAACACTTAGGTCATTTGGAAGAGCTACTGCTAATTTAAAGCCAATCCAGTAAATTTTGAAATAGACTATCCCTTATGGAATATATTTTTAAATAAATATAAAGTAAAGTATATTCCGATCGTTTTAGTATTATTAATCATGTAATTATAGGAAACATTTAGAGTTAAATTAAAATTAAACTCAACAGCATCGTCATCATACGTATTGTCATGAATAATTTGACTCGCGTGCATATTAAAAAAAAAAACTTTAGACGATTTACAATAATTTGATTTCATCCTCTTCTACTGATGTTAAGGAAACATGACATAATATTGACACATGATTACTGAGCATGAAATTCAATTGATACTGATCCATCAAACCAATGGAAATCGACGTTTATCAGATCAAATACCTTTCCATGGCAACAGTTTACATACATTTGAATTCAGTAATGTTCCGATTTCGTGGCGATTTCAAAATAAACGCAGTTTTCAATTTAATTGTTAAACACGAATGGCAATAATAACGAGCAGCTAATGCTCATTGTGTTCATATCAAGCACAAAATGAAATCTAAGTGATAATTATCTCCAAGCCAATAATTTACGAAGATAATTTTAATACCTTCGAGCAATTATAGACAGAGAATTTGCATATTAATATAATTACGTTACCATAGAATTATGTATTGATAACCGCATATACGACTTGAGAAAATAGCTTTCATTATTACATGCACGTAAGCTTAAGATTACTTAAAATAGACTGATGTGACTTTTAAGGACGCACATATAGAACATCGTTTGTCTTACTTTGGACAAAAATGTTTTTTTCATGAATCCCTGTTCTCTCCCATGGGACGAGCATTTTAAATTACAATTTAAGTGTCACAAGATAGGATTTTCTTTTTCCAACAGTGTAAGTTATATAACCATACGATTAGAGTCCAATAGCAGCAATGTCGTCTATAATAAAAGATGGATTTATAAGATCATTAGCTAGATGCAGAAAAATGTTTTCATTTCAACTGTTCAACTTAATATACAGTATTATGCTTTTATTTCTTATATGGAATTGCAAAATACACTTATTGTAAGTTTACAAAAAAAGATTTATTAAAATAATATATATTTTTACCACAGTTTCAACTGATAACTATTTTAAAGAATTAAATATTTTAAAATTTAACCAGATTTTTAAATTTTCATTAGCTGTACAAATGTACAAAGAAATAAAAATAAGTAACACCATAGCCTACATGATAAGAGATAGCCTGCCCATTGGCCTCTAAACGGTGTCCCTAAAACGATTATCCTGTTTAGTCATAAACGCCGACTGGTGGCGCTAGCGTTGATCTGTCTTTCTGCCATTATTCGCTATGTTAAGCCTGTGCTTACTGTATTATTCGCTGTGAACACAATTTTAGCGTAATTTTAACGCAGTGTATTTAATTAATTTTTTACATTATAATGATGCATAATAATGGTCAACAGTGGACATTTTGTTACCATTGCTGTATAAGAAACAAATTGCTAATTAAAGGAACGCTGAAAACACTAATCCACATGAGAATTTTTATTGACTCAGATGTACAAGGTGATTATAATTAAAGTCCCTTTGTAAAAATGCTATAAAAAAACAACCATGAGTCCGAATGACTTCAAATTTGGACTGAGCATTCTTGAAGAAGGGGCATTTGATATGGGATAAGAAAAAAATAGTTCCAAAATTTATCACTAGATGGCGCTGTAAGCGGCATAACGGAAGCGGATTCAGCTAGAAGTGACATTTTGAATTGAAATACGACGGCTTTGGCATGAGTTGTTTATGGCATGATGTTTTTACATTAAAGTTGGTCAAGGAATGCAATTGACACTAAAACAAGTTAAACATGATTTTTTTTTTATTATACATATGCCGCTTACAGCGCCATCTAGTGATAAATTTTGGAACTATTTTTTTTCTTATCCATATCAAATGCCCCTTCTTCAAGAATGCTCAGTCCAAATTTGAAGTCATTCGGACTCATGGTTGTTTTTTTATAGCATTTTTACAAAGGGACTTTAATTATAATCACCTTGTACATTTCGGAAACCAAATTTCCTTCATCAGTGAGTCAAGATTTGTTTAAATTAGTACACTGGTGTCCACAGTTTTTGGTTTTTATTGTTTAATCCGAAGAAATAAAATGTTTTGAGAGAATTAAAAATTCTGATTTTACCCTATGTAATTAGAAATCCTTTGTTTTCATGTGGAAATGATGATCACTGTGAACTCTTGTGTGCACTAATTATGAATTAGTTTGTTAAACCATATTTAGCAAATTACTCTAGGACAGTGTTTCCAAAACTGGAGTTCGCAAAATCTTTCAGGAGGTTCGCCAAAATTTTTCTGTAATGGCGGATTATTGTGTTGTATGCATGTATGTTTTTTATATTTATAAGCTAGTGGGTCGTGCTACTCATCTTTATAAAATGGACTCGCGAGTCGAAGAAATTTAGGAACCACTGCTCTAAGCAGATTACCGATATTCACCAAAGAAAAAAAACCCAACATTTATTAAGAAAAAACAAAACCAACCTTTATCATGAAAATTATTAAAAATTGTTCAAAGCTGATACTGTAAACAATTAACTGTTTTTAATAACTGGATTTTTATTTTAATTTACTGTTGTTTCTTTCAATATTTTTAAAACATTAAAAATTTAGTGGTGATAAAATTTTATTTTAGGAGGTTTTCAGAAATTAATATTGAAATATTAAATATTTGCAAGAAATTAACAAAACAGTCATAACGTTAATTTAAAAAGGTTTTTAAAATAAAAATAAAAACAAAACAAACAAATCTCTTGAAAACATGAGATCAGGAATATTTATTGTTCGTAATGAAAATGACAAAGTTTGGCATGAAACGAATTTTATTTAAAACAGCCTTTATGTTCACAAAAATGTAAGAATAATTTTAATGCAATGCCAACTCCTTATTTTATATATATCACTATTTTTAATTATTTTGTATTGTGTTTTAAAAGTATTCATCCACTGAATAAGCGAGTGAACCCATAACATATAGCAAACCTTAACAGATAAACAGTGGCGCGCCTAGTGAGAAAATCAATAAATGCCCTTGGAAAAACCGGCGACATTTTTTTCAATACATTCAGCGTGAATGGGCAGGCTATCTCTTATCATGTAGGCTATGGTAACACATGTTATAACAAGAATGGTTTCTATCACTCATATAACGCCACATTAAAAAATAATATAACTATTGGAAAATACAATAAGAATATTGATTGCAACACAATCGAAAATATGATGATGAAAACATGGAATGAAATTCATGATTTTATTAAAGAAAAGAATAGTATAAGAAATTTTAAAATTACTTCAATAGATTGTGTTACGAGCGTCGTATCAAAAAAAACAGAAAACAAAAGTTTTTTGGAACAGTTATTTGCAAATGGGATCCAGAGAGGGCGCTAGGAAAAAGTATATAAAGAGACCAAGAGAGCGGTTAAAAAAAAGAATGATTTTGTGAAACACGATCAACAGAGACAGTCGGAGAAGGAGACTGCCCAATTCATAATGTTTTGTGTAACCACTTCCTGTTTTAGAGCTTAGGCAACATTATCCAGGTGGCGCTATTAAGTTTCGAATTTACAGTTTTTATTTCGATTTAAATCGGACTGTTTCTCCGACAGTCTCTGATTTAAACGCTGCGTGAAAATGAGAGATGGCCGAAAGCATTCTCGCCACTATCTTCATACGTACGTGCTTAGTTTGCTCTCCTCTACTCTAAACAAACCTAAATGGGTAGTAAATTTTGCGCGGCAAAATATTGTAACAATCGTTATGGTAAAAAGGAACTTTTTTTTTTTGATTTCCATTAGAGGAAGAAAGGTAAGTGAGAATTTAATTTTTTAAATCACATAAGCACAGATTGAGTAGCCTTCCCTAATTTTCTCAGATGATATTGGTCGCATTCATGCTCTAATTTTATTATCGTGTGATCTCTACGTAATAAGTAAATGATTTACCATATTTTTTAGAAATTAATTATTTGAGAAATTCACGCGGAAAAAAATCACGTAAGTCCCGTGATGTTGAATATAGGCAACAGATGGCCATAGAGATATTGATGCAAATGATAAAGAGAAATATGCTACATAAATAACGCAAATAAATTCAGAGCATGAATTAGACATGATCTGAGAATATTAGGAAACGAATCTCTGGACTTTTTACTCATTCTTTGCCTATGTGATTTTTAAAAAAATTCATTCTCACTCACCTTTCTTCCTTTAATGGAAATCCAAAACAAGAAGGTTCCTTTTCACCATTAATTGTATAAAAATATATAAATAAAAATTAATAAATATAACGAATATAAAGATGCAGTAAAATAAACGAAGTGGATGGAAGCAATTGGAAAAGGTGCACGTCGCATAATAATAGCTGGTATACGTCATATAATAACAACCCCTTAAGTTTGAGCAACATTTTCCAGAGGGAGCCACCAATAAAAACGGTTACAGCTTTTAGTATGGGAAAAGTGAAAATTGTCCAGTCTCATTATCTTAACAATCTCTGGATTTAAGCTTGGATCGAAACGAGCTGTTCATGGAGGAGACAAGTGCTGAAGAAAGAAAGAAAGAAAGAAAGAAAGAAAGAAAGAAAGAAAGAAAGAAAGTTACAAGCAATTGCGTTAAGAAGATTGAAGTGAAAGAGAAATTTATTGGACTCTTCTTTACGTACGTCTAAGATCAGTAATGTAATATGTTCGTATAATTCTCCTCGGGCTGTAACTTGTTGGCACCAAGGGTCATTATCCTTAAATACGAGTAATAAGGTTGAAGAAAAATTAACTGTAATTACTAAGCGAAAGTTATCGTTAGCTTCAGCACCCCTCTCCCCTCAACTGTGCCAATGGATAACTCTGTGTGAGTTGAATTCAATGATAGAAATCTACGAGAACGAGAATCTTACCTGTTCGGAAATAATCTTCATGGGACAGTTTCTCAGCTCAATGTCAGAATATTTAACCGAAGGATATGGTTATCTGAAAAGCCACTTTTAGAAAATGAGTTTCTACTCGGGTTGAAGTTATTGTATGCGTATGTAGCTACAAAGTTGATTCAATATTAAAGTTTATCCCAGCCATTGCATATTGGAGGCTTGGGCTATTTTATTGATTTATCTTTTAGATGAATTATTTATATTATAAACTAGAATTTTAATGAAATTATAATTGTTTGTTTAGCTGGAAAATAATTTTGCGTATTGGAATTATTTGATATCCTGCTCCTTGAAATAGCAATTGTTTAATTGTCTTAACGTCATTTAAGAGTGCTATACTTTTTGAAGGTCACTAATTGGTTTACTTTTTCTTTACCTTATTATCGAGAAAATCAACTGCAGTTTACTACTAGTCCTTATGATGTCTTTGCCTCCTAATCCGACTATGTCATTTGGATTGAAGAGAAGATTCTTCGGCTAAACTTCTTAAGAAGAAGACCGTTAAATAATAATTATTATTAACTGGAGAAGCGTCTCCAATAGGGAGTGCAAGTGACGACGTCACAGCTGACGTCATTTGCGCGATGAACGGGCCGAGAGCCTAGGAAATGGGATCGCTGGTTCCAAACATTGGAACCACGCAATATACGTACTAGTAACGTTGAAACGGGCGGCCAGTAAAAATGACATCTCTTAAATTATTATGTTAATTTGTGTAATTGATACTATTATTAAGACATTTAATCCCATTATATAATTTATACATTAATATTAGAACGCTTTTTAATCACTTTTAATCACTTAGCAAAAGAATGCCATCGTTTGCGGATCTTTCTTTCTTTGGGAAAACGATAGATGTCTAAATCGCTGTTTTGGCTCCTTCTTGAGCAGTGAGGAACTAAACAATTTCACATCTTAAATGTGTTATAAACACTGGGCTTATACAAAGCGATTTTATTCCATCCCTACGTTGGAACCATGTTAAATCCCGAAGCGAGAAGACTTGTTTGGAACCAAATCGAGTCACGTGACTGAAGAATTCCAAGGACTGACGTCACACTTGCACTCCCTATAGAAAAATGGAAGGAAAAATTCTGCGACCCGGCGATAGCCCAATTGGTAGAGGCATCGGTCGTGATAGTCGAGGTTCCTGGTTCGATCCGGGTCGCACAATTTTTCCTTCCATTTTTCAATTGAAAAAAAAAAGAAGACCGTTATTTATTCACACAAGGATTCCGGCGGTTGCGGAATAGACTGTATAATTGTAAAGAGCAATTTGCAACTACCATTAGTGTTCTGTTTATATAGTTATATTGTTTAAAGTATTAACTTTAAAAGATGAAATTCCACTGCGTGTTTTAAGTAACAATCCGTTACAAGAATTTATTATAATAATAATTCTTTAGATTAATTTTCAACTTAAAAAGAAAATTCAAGTACATGAACAGATTTTCATTTCTTAAAGAATAAATTGATTTATTGAATGAAAAATTTGTCCATCCTTATTCTACCTCCATATATCACGTTAACTCATTTATTCTGCTAAATTTAATCGTAACAGATTGCTTGTTGCATAATGACTGATCTTCTTTTGTGATTTATAATATCGGATTATATTTGTATTTTGATTATATTTTGATCTTGTAATCTTAACTGTTTATTGTATTCTTTGGGGACTACCTTCTTTAAGCTTTTGTATTTCCTTAATATTTGTAAGGAATATTAAAATAAATAAATTATTATTATTATTATTGAATCTGTTTCTGCTCATGTGCTCATTTTTGTTTTCACTGTATGGGAAAATGAAGAATTTGTGGGTAAATTGTTTTTTCAGTATATGTAAGACATCACACAAAATTCAATCCGACAGTTGAATTAGAAGCAAAAATTTTACCCCAAGCTATTAAAGATGGGTTCGAAAGAGGCTGCCTCACCACCGAAGAGAAGGTCCAAGGCCGAACATCTGCCTACGCGAAAATCCTTAGGGAAGCTAAACATTGAATTTTAGGTTAACCAAGGATCAGGCTCTTAAAACTTCCTCAAGATAAATTAATTACATACAAAACCAACAAAGACATAAAATAAACAGAAGAAAATACATGTAATTATTTATTGAAAAAATATTTAATTAAGCTCCTAAGAATCCACAATCAAAACCAATCAGGATTGTGTCCAAAACCAAAAAAAAAAAATTATTCAATCAATAATCATGGCTTCTCGTTTTTCAAAAAGAAGCTCAGTCGCAGGAAAATCAATTTCTCTTATATTTGAAAAGGCAATTCTCATCCATGAAAAAATTATCCGATTGAACTAAAAAGAACTTAGAATTAAAACATACAAAATTATTTAAATGCGAAAAATTGAAATTAAATCAGAAATTCAATTCGCAATGTGCAACACTCAACGACAACAAACAATTGGAACTTTTTTTGAATCTACTTATATTTTTATTTTTACTGGTGCTTGAAATTTCCCCGTTTCTCTGTTACGTTCAACTAGATCACATGATCAACAAGAGGCAATGATGCGTCACCAAAGTAGAGACAATTGGGGTGATAATTGTTGTTGCCACACGCAAAGGTATTTTCTATTTCAATAGAGTTTCCAAATGTTCAAGGAACTATTTGGGAAGTCAAACATGCGCGCAGAGGCCTTATTTCTTCTTCCTCTCCATGCACCGTGCTTAAATGACGTCAAACTTACTATGTCGACATGCGACGATTAAAAAAATAACTTAATGTCATTCGATGATGATCTAAAATATTAAAATTGAAATATTAAAAATTTCGTTTGTTTTTATGATGTTTTAGAACTTGACATGTTGTTTACTCAGATTCAAAATGGAAAATAAATATAAATTAAAGTTATCTACATAAAGTATTAAGGTTATAACAAATTTACTTTAAAGCTAACATGAACACTTTCAATCAAAACTGTTTTATTGCCTTAAGGTTTTGCTCCTCACTGTTTCAGCTTTTTTTTCAAAACGTGCAGCTTATGAAAACTTTGGTTAAACAAGGGAGTCTATGGAGCATTAAGTCTTGTTATACATCCACTTACGGAGCTGCCATCTGCGGCGAAACCTTGCGGTGAATCAACCTATTAAATACATTTTCAAGGGCTATGGCAAAGCTGCAGTTGAAATCAGCAACGCAGGCTATCTCAAATATTATGAGATCCGATTGCAATGTTATTGAACATACACCGAGTGGTCAGTTTATTATGACCTCCTGACGTTGGTAGGCAAATTAGCTACGATTTCGCGCTTAAATTGCTAGTGTCAGACCATAATACAGGGAAGCAAGTTGTTTACCACGACGGTAGAAGTGATTTGTTTTTGAAGATATGGGTAAACGACGCGATTTAACAGCCTTTGAACGTGGGATGATTGTTGGCGCTTGGAGCCATGGAACGAGTATCAGCAAAACATGTGCATTCGTTAAAGTGTTTAAAGATTGAACTGTCAGCCGGAAAATTGATCTGAACGTGCGAGGTGGTCGTCAGCGATTAGTCAATGTTCGGGCAGAACGGAGAGTCGCAAGAGTGGTACAAGAAAACAGAAGGGCAACAGTCAAATTACTGCAGATCTTAATGAGGAATCCTCTCAAATGATCTCTGAACGCACTATTTGCCGTACATCTTAAGTGATATGGAAACCGAAGGTTTGTACGAACATCTTTGCTGTCTGCATTTAACAAGGTAAAACGTCTCCAATTCGCACAGGAACACAAGGATTAGAGAGTCGAGCATTGGAAAAAAGTCATATGGTCCGATGAATCACGTTGCCAGTTGCATCATGCAGATGGCAGACTGAGAATTTGTCGGAAACAGCATGAAAGCATGGAACTCTCATGCATGAGTACAACCCTTCAAACTGGTGGGGGCAGTGTTGTGGTTTAGGGCATGTTTTCCTGGCGTGAATTGGGCCCTTTAATTCGTTTGAAACAATCTCTGAATAGCCGAAATACCTAAGTATCGTTGCTGATAAAGTACGTCCTATTATGTTGATGGCGTACCCCAATGGAAATGGCTTCTTCCAAAAAGACAATACATCATGGAACGGTGCTCGCATTGTGTAGGAGTGGTTTCAAGAATATGAGGAAGACTTTACCTTGCTTAGGTGGCCCCCACATTCACCAGATCTCAAACCAGTTGAGCATTTGTGGGACGAACTTAAAAGAGCCGTCAGGCAGCTGGTTCCCCAACCATCAAATCTCACACAACTGTACAGTGCTATTCATCAGGCATGGCGTCAGATTCCTCGTATTACCTTTCAACATCTCGTGGAGTCAATGCCAAGAAGAATCGCCGCAGTACTGAAGGCTAAAGATGGCCTAACGAATTACTGATGGGATGGTCATAATATTCTGGCCACTCAGTGTATATGGAAACCAATGCCAATTAACAATACTGATCACGAATACCGTTGTTATTCGAGAAAATTTGATCAAATTATAATATAGGCTAAATAATTAATATGCTACTTTCATTTCTTTAACCCTTGAACCTGAGAAGTTGAGCCCCGGTATAGTATGACGGCTCAAGTTTTCAAGTTTTCCCAGGAAGCCCAACAAACCAAAGAAATGAATCGGTGCAGAGTAGCAGTTCATGTTAGCGATTAAATTATTCGACAAAATTGAAAGAATTCATTTTATCGAGCCCAACAGAATCTCAGAGTCGCTTTCAATTAAAGAAAATCTTTAAATTGGCCGTCACAATTTTCCTCTCCCTTGGTAAAGGCATCTTATCAATTATCATCAAAATTCTTTCTTCCTCTTAATTAAGATTTTGCATTGCCAATTTAATTATTTCGTAAAAAAAAAACATAAAAAATAATACTCCCGTAATCAGATATGCCCTACTGTATTCAATTTAAATAGAATTTGACAAATTAACTTTGGATCAATGAAATTTAATTTCACTCTTATTGACAACACTTCATTCCAAGTGGGAGGGAAGAGTGGGGGCGAGGTTCCATCTTTAGCAGAGATCTTCTTCACCAAGTCAGAGAGGGAAGTGGAGTGTCAAGAACTCTTCTTCTCTTTGAATTTCTAAGTGAGGCAAGAGAGGTTTGCAAACGATTGCAAGTGATGCGACCCGTTGGTCCGAGGTCGAATCCTAGGGAGCCCGGCCACCGGTTCAGAGGTAGCGGTCAGGGTTAGCGAGGCCCAGTCGACGCGAAGAGACATCGCCCCCGGACACGGAAAGAAGGCGAGGCAAAAGGAAATCAATGGACTCGCCTTGGTCTCATCTTAAATGAAGCAGACGCGAGAAAGTATAAAGAAAGAGGCAGGAAAAGACGATGGAAAGGAAAGAAAGTCTTCCCTTGGAAGGGAGAAAAGGTCACACTTGATTATCACACCCTGTCGTCTCTTTAAATTGACAAAAAGCAGCGAGCAGATTTAATATAAACTTCAGTGACATCTACTTGTTATGGCATTGTAATGTCTCTCAAGAATAGTTCTTTAGTAATTCTAAGAAGTGAAACTCAAAAGTCTAAATTCATGAAAAGACAAATTTTAAGTCAGGTTTTTCAGAAATATTGAGTTCCCAGACGAATTCAGGCATTATTCTTTCCAAGCACTGGGCTACATTACATTAATTTAAACATACCTGAAAGCATTTTATGTCTTACTAGATGGAACCCGCCAAAATTTGACGGCAAACAACTGTGTGGTTTCATAAACAATCATAAACAATCCTCTCCATAAAGACGTGACAACAATTACATAGAACCATTTAGGATGATAACAATGATCAATGCGCATTCGCAGAAGTGCCGATTTTGCTCTTAAAAAAGTGCGTTGCGTTTGAATATACAGGGTGTCCAAAAAGTCTGGTAACATGGTAGACATCTCAAAGCTGCCAGGTAGGCGAGATCTGGTGTGTGTGGTTTATAGGTAACGGGGGGCGGTTCATTGCCGGACTCAAATTTGACCTTGATCCCCAAAGCTAAGGTATCCATTTCCTAACTCGAAAATTATTAAAGATAGAGAAAAATTTCCGATTGCTACTCTGTAGAGCAACACCACATTAGTCTAAACACAATTTTTAATCACACCTTTCCCCTTGAAAGATTTTAAGAAAATGGGCGAGAAAGAGTCACTCAAGAGTGTGCTTCCCTTCCCCTTTCCAACGGTGTGTTTCACTGCAACGCAAATGTGTTAGAAACCTCAGCCAAGCTGGCCAGCTAAACCTGACATTGAGTGACTCTTTCTTGCTCATTTTCTTAAAATCTTTCAAGGGGAAGGGTGTGATTAGAAATTATTTTTAGACTAATGTGGTGTTGCCGTACAGGGTAGCAATTAGAAATTTTTCTCTATCTTTAATAGTTTTTGAGTTAGCAAATGGATGACCTTAAATTTGGGGGTCAAGGTTAGGTTAGGTTAGGTTAGTTGCGGCAAGATGTCCCCACCCCCCCTATTAGCTATAAACCACAGTCCACAGATCTCACCTATCTGGCAGCTTTGAGATATCTGCCATGTTACCAGATTTTTTGGACACCCTATATAGGATTGCAACAGAGTAGATAACTCAGATAATTGAATACCGCAACTTTTAATATTTGATTAATTTGATGATCATCATGGTTTGGTTCATTAGCATATACTGTGTATCAACTAGTGCCGCAGCGAGGGTATGGTGAAGATGGCCACGGCCATAGGCGCTACTCAAAATAGGCGTCTAATCCAGGGGATCACTACCATCATCACTGATAAAAGGGCCATAGCTTGACCACCCAGAGATAAAGCCTGTGCATTGAAACTTCATACATTGGGCTAATTTAAGACTTATTATTGGTAGAAATACGAATAACAATACTCTTCTACCGATGATGTAACAATGTATGAAGTTTCAATGCACAGGCCTTATCTCTCGTTGGTCACAGCCATAGGCACTTAGAGCCAACACCACCTAGACGGAAGGCCTGATAACGTAAACGGCATAATGTACATTGGTAGAAATAGTAGAAATACATTAGTCGACCTAACTTAGGGCTTATTATTGGTAGAAATAGGATTAACAATGGTCGACGAATGATGATGTAACAATGTATGACGTTTCCGTTATCAGGCCTTCTGTCTAGGAGGTGTTGTTAGAGAATTGTAAAATTCTCGGCTATCTATCACAGCATGCAACATTACGTAAATCTAACACATCATGCAACATAAAACGAAGTCTAGAAGTGATTTTTTTTACTATTTCTTCCATTTGTGTGAAGTAACTTTCTGTCCTGCTAAGGATAAAAACATATACACTGAACGATCAATTTATTAGAGACACCTCTTACGGAAAATGGACCGGCCTCCTAGTGACACCAAAACACTGGAACAAGTCGAAGCGGTGTGTAAAAGGGATGAATTGGGTCACAAGTTGTAGTCAGCAGCAGAAGTGGACTGAATACTGTATGTGTAAATCCAAGGATTTGACTGACTTTGAACGAGACATGATCGTCGGTGCTCAACGGGCGCAGTTGAGCATTTCCCAAAACGCGAATCTCCTCGGGTTTTCCCGTGCAACAGTGTCAAGGGTATTCCGTGAATGGCAATTATGCCAAAAAACAACCTCCAATAAACACAATGAAACAGGGCCGTGAACAAACGAGGCCAACGGCGAGTGACACGAATCATCCACAGTAACAGGACAGGAACAGCCCAACATATAGCAGCGCAGTTCAATGAGGGAGCATCCCTAATCCATTTCGGAGCACACGGTGCGGCACACAATGCACCGAGCTGGGTTTAACAACAGGCAGCCAGTACGGGTACCGTCGCTGTCACCGCAAAATAGGAATCGCGTTTCCTACTTCATCATGCGGACGGCAGACTGCGCATCTGGCCCAGACAGCACGAGGCCATGGACCCATCCTGTCAGCACACAACCGTACAGGCGGGTGGAGGAGGAGTGCTGCTCTGGAGTGTCTTCTCTTGAGACACACTGGATCCTCTGATATCCGTAGACACATTCCTGAATGCGAACCACTACCTGAACATTCATGGTGACTGTGTTCCCTGGTGGTGACGGACAGTTTCAGCAGGACAATGCTCCCTGTCACCGTGCTCAAATGGTCTTGGACTGGTTCGAGGAACATGACGCGGACTTCCACCTGCTTCAGTGGCCAACTCGGTCGCCCGATCTCAACCCGATCGAGCATTTAAGGAATGAAGTGGAGAGACCCATCCGACGCCTTCCCACACTACCGTCCAACCTGCACCAAGCCTGGTTTACTATTCCTCCGCAACGGTTTCAACACCTTGTTGAATTCATGCCAGCACGTATTCAGGCAGTTTTCGCCGCTAAGGGAAGCGCAACCCGCTATCAGCGGGGTGTCTCTAAGAAATTGGTCTTTCAGTGTATACATTTTGTATATAAAAAATATTTGATAACTAACATCATTACTTAAAAAAATATTTACAAATCAAAAATAAGAAAGAAACTTCCCTAGCCTGGGATTGAACCAGGGACTTTTCAGCTTACTGCGCTGATGCTCTAATTAATTAAGCCAATGTGGACATGGAAGCATTTCACTATCTATACTGGGTGTGTAAGATATTTGAGGACATGTGATGGAGTGCCTGAAGTATACATGTACACTAATTTCTGTACTTTCATCTTTACAAAGCATTAATGGCGGACTATCAACTAACGCAAGAAATTAAAAGCACACCAATGTTGAAATTGCAACATTTTTGAAATTCACCAGATCGTTTGCGAACAAAGTTCGGCTGCCACTGATATCAACTATCGGATTGTTTCGTATACCATTGTTAAAGTGAATTGTTCCATGATCTTCAACCAACACCTCCTAGATAGAAAGCCAAACAACTGAATCGTCATACATTGTTACATATTTCGACCATGATTAATCACATATCTACCAATAAAAAGCCCTAAATTTGGTCGAATTATGATGATGTAACAATGTTTGACGTTTCAGTCGTTTGGAATTCTTTCTAAGAAGTATTGGCTCTTGTCGATGAGAAGGGAACAATGGAAAGAAAGATTACTAATAGAATACAAGAAGGCTGGAAGAATTGGAAGGGCATACGAGGGATATTCTGTGACAGAAAAATGACACCTAAATTGAAGGGCAATTTGTATAAGACTGCATTGAGACCAGCAATGGTAGGGGTATATAAATGCACTTCCTTGAAGAAGGCAGAAGTGAACAGGATGCGATTAGCAGAAATACCATGCTAAGGTGGGCGTGAGAGATGATAAGGATGGATAAGGGATACATTGAAATTGGATTGTTTAGATGGTAAAATTCAAGAAGCGAGACTTAGATGGTTTCATCACGTCACCAGGAGGGAGGACCATTATGTGGAAAAGATGGTAATAAAATTAGAACTGTCACGTACACGGAAAAGAGGTAGACCAAGGAAAAGTTGTAAAATAGTCAACTGCAAAAACATGGAAGAATCACACTCTGTGGAAAGCCTCATAAGGAACAGACACTCCATGTAAGAAAATAGGGAAATCTGGGAGAAGAAGTAAAGTTTTAGCAATAAAGTCTATCAAATGAACTCGTAATTTTAACTGGACACGTCCAGTTCATCTTTCATTGGATAGAGCATAACAGATATCAGAAATCCGGCTAAAAACTCAGCATCAACGGGATCTCATCTTTCTAATCGTGTATTTACATAAATGCACATTTTAAATGCAATTGTTAGACTAGTGTCTGAACGCTTTTCATAAATTAGATTGCTAGGTTGCTCGAAAAGCGCCAAACAAAAGCACCGAAAACGCAGCCGGCTACTTTGTACAGACATTGCAAGGAAACGTTTCATTATTTTTTAATGAATAAAAGTCATTCTTTGACAGGTTCAAAATCGGTTTATAGCTGAATTTTCATAAAATTAAGCATAATCGATCCTCCATTATTGAACAAAGGATTCGTTTTCTTTATTCACTTAGTCAAGCTTAATGCACTTAAATTAGGTTTAGAGCAGGACAGGGAGCTTATTAATTTCGGAGAAGCAAGATTTTAAAATTAATTTCACCGTACTAGCAGAGGCTTCAAGCGGTCACTCTAAACAAAAGTAAACATTAATTAATTTAATATACAGTATATTAACGTAAGATTAAAGTATAGGGCTAATGCATAAAAGTTGCGACTTAGATTTTATGCCTTTACGACTCGTTTGATGATTTTTCCCCCTTCAAGGCGTATACAAAAACCTGTGCAAGTTATTCATACATTTCAAAATAAAAGATTTCTTTTAAGAAAGAGTATAAGTTCATAAACTCCTGTTTTAAGTGTTAATATATAATTCCAGAAAAGATTCTCATTCTGTCATTTTATCAAGATTTCAAAGAAATGATGAGTCTTAGTACAAGGTGAACATAAAGTCTTTACCTGAAATAGAAAATTAATTAAAAAAAACTGTCAGATAGATACACACGGTTGTATGTCCACTATCCTATCAAAAGTCATGGGACACCATCACTTTAATAGAAACACTCAAAAATATACATATTTTAGTATTTCGTTGGCCATCTTTTGCTGCTATCACAGCTTCTACTCTCTGGGCATACTGTCCACAGTTTTTGATGCGTTTCGACAGGTAATTTTCGCCATTCTGCCATAAGTGTCTTGGATAGTTCGGTCACGGATTTCGGGCGTTCCGCACAAGCCTGCAATCGACGTTCCAGCACGTCCCACAGATTTTCGATGGGGTTCAAATCGGGGCTCTGGGCAGGCCAGCCAAGTTCTCGAACCCCTATTTCATCAGACCATATGCCTACAGCCCTTGCTTTATGAAAAGGTGCATTATCGTGCTTAAACGGAAAAGGGCCAATGTGCTGCCAGAGAGACGGGCCAATGTGCTGCCAGAGGGACTGGCCAATGTGCTGCCAGAGAGACGGGAGTGCTGCGTTGTCCAGAATGTCTTTGTAACGCTCTGCGTTTAGATGTCCGTCCACAGAAACGACTGCACCCAACCCATACCATGAAAAGCACCCCCACACCATCATCGACCCTCCGCCGAACTTCACCGTGGACACAACACAGCTTGGCAGATAACGTTCGCCATAGTCAAACCCGTCCATCCGATTGCCAGATGGTGTAGCAAGACTCATCATTCCATTCAACCATTCCCCAGTGAACCAGAGTCCAATGCCAGCGCTCTTCGCACCATTGCAATCTCCTCGCTGCGTTGCTGGTGCTGATGTGAGGTTTGTGGGCTGCCACTCTGCCATAAAAACCCTTTGCATGCAGTTCCCTGCGAACAGTCAGTCCATCAGGCGATGTGTGACGGTTTGCAGTGACCACTTTACGAAGAGCCGTTTGGTCTCTGGCCGACATGATCTTGGGTCTTCCAGTCCTAGGTGGAACACTTGTGGTGCCTTTCTCTTTCCATGCCCGGATGACGTTGTAAACGGTCGATTTCGGGATGTTTAGGAGGGTTGACGTCTCTCTAACAGTTTTGCCTGCGAGATGGCACCCAACAATTGTACCTCTTTGGAAGTCTGAAAGCTCTTTTCTTTGATACATTCTTACAGCATTCACGCAAGCATCATCTCTGTTAATAGTGCTGGGAAGAATGCCAACAGTGAAATTGCAAATGAATGTCTCAGTTTCATTCAAATCAGGGTTGTCCCATGACTTTTGATAGGGTAGTGTATTATGATCTTCATACATACGGTTTTATGTCCGGAGAACGTGGGGGCCATGCTGCAGGAGCAGGACCATCTCTTCCAAACCATCGACTGGAAACGTTGAATCGAGGAATTCACGAAATGATAATGCTCAATGTGGTTCATAAATTAATAAATTACCCATGGTTCATAAATTAATCCCAGAACGCATTGAGCTTTCTCTCTCATAGACGCCATTTTCAACCGGACCGATGTTAGCGTTTCGGCTCCCACCGAACCAGCAGTTTTAAAAGTTTTTGAGATGGAGATCATAATACATAAAACCGAATGTATCTGTCTGACATAGTTTTTTTTTTAATTTTCTCTATTAGGTAAAGACTTTATTGTTCGCCTGTACTTTATGAATTCTTTAATAGTTAAATATAGAGTCCATAAGAATATAGCTTATTTAAGTTGCTATTTCTAGCCTGCCCTATTACCTGTTCAAGATTGACATCGCGGTTTCTAAAAACCTGTGTAATCCTTATATAATGTAAATAAATTATTTCAGTCAATAGAGTCTTCAGTGTGAGATTTGACATGTCGGAGACTGTGTAGATTGTAATTATTAGTTGTAATAAATTTTTAAAGTCAGTAGAATTTTTCTTATGCAAACATTCTCACGAAGTGCATTGCTAAATCTATTAAATTTATATTTTATAAATAAAGCACGCTTCATTAGCCTATTCGCCAGATATGGACTTAATAGAGTGACTGTGAAATCCTTTCGATTTATAAATTTATAAAGACAGGAAATGTAAAAAGTTTAAAAAAAAAACCGCGAATGCTGTAAACTATCTTCATTCGTCGAATCAAATGAATCACTTGAAATATTGAGCTCAGCATTTTCATCGAGGTCATAATTTAATGAATAAATGGCAAACGGAGCTATAAACCTCTACTCTTCTCCTGTTTCTATCCATAAAATATTTATAGCGGCTATTGATTTCGCAGAATAAATGCTTATATCAAGGGAATTTCATACGTTGACGGGTTTTCTGCCCATGGAATTCCTGTCAGCGCTTTATTGACGCGTGCGACGCATTTGCGGTGCGTGTGTCATCGCGACACAACTAACTCCTGCATTAAAGTTGAAACGACAACCCCACCTCCTGGTCTTTTTTATTATGAATGAGCGAATAGGAGAAACTAATAATAATGATACCACTTTGAACCTACGATGTGAGAAAGCCGCTAATGAATAAGGCTCGTGGTAATAAACTCAAAATAGTTTCAAACTAAAGTGGCAAACATCTCGTTTTCGCTTCTATTATCTTGTAAACACGCTGTTTTTTTTTAAAGATGTGTACTTACAATAATTATAGTTTTAATTCAGCTTATTTTCTTTTTAACGAGAATCTGCAGGGCGTACCCAATTAAAATTTAAAGCATACTGCACACTGTTTATTATTGCAACAGTGACACTTTCATTGGCCACTTCCAAGAAAATTTGAATTTTTTAACCTTACTCGTAATTTTTCCATGCATCAAAAAGCGTTGATAGACTGAAAAAATGAAAATTTTATACAAAATGATATTATATAATATGAGAATGTTGTATTTGTTTAAACATTAGAATAAATAAGATGTAAAGAAATCAGGGATGTACCAAGAGAGAAAAATCGTTAGAGACACCCCCCTCCACATTCCAAGAAATTTGCCCCCAGAAAGCCGTTCTTAAGCCTTAAAAGCTCATTTGTTCCCACAAATGGCTTTAAACTCGGGAAAACATTAGAGCTCATTCTCCCCTACCCCCCTCATCCCAAGAGAAAAATGCTGGTTACAGAAAGTCAAAAAGAATGTAACATCTCCTGCGGATAACACATATAATACAGACTGTAATGCACTAATATAAAAAAAAACAAAAAAACAGTTGCCTGTATGGCCAGAGGCCGACGAGTTGGGTCCCTGGATTAACGACTGCTGTAAGATGGTCGCAGCAGCCGGGAGGGGGGGGGTGAAGATCGTTTCTCACTGATGGTCGCCCATCCAGTAAGTAGCCGTGCCTGATGTTGCTTAACTTCCCTGAAGTTGTATGTTCAGTGGAAGCCCACCAGGCCACAGCCTCCCCCGCAAAGTTTCATTGCCACAATAATTTAATACGAAAGTCACTTAAAAAGTCATGGTATTTGTTTTTTTTTCAAGCAAATATCTTGTTCTACAAACATTTCATAATATACATATGAAAATACACAATGTATTTTACTAATAATGTCTGTTACATGGGTTACTCAGGAAGTATTGCAGACAAAAGTGAAGAGTAAAAATAAAAAAAAATCATCTACCATAATAATATTGAGCACAATTGTCTGCACCCATGTTTAACACATTAAAAACATATTGAGAACCTTCAATGTAATCTCCGCGAAGCACTGCAATTTTTACAACCCTTATACAACTTTCACCATGTTTGGGTCATGTTTGGTGAATGAAATCTTATAATCAATATTTCAACCCCTTCCACTAATCCGATCTTGCTGAAATGTCGTACACATTGTACACATACGTAAAGTCGGTGACAATGCATGAATCAAAAAAATTTCCAAGTAAAACTCTTGGAAACTTAATGAAAAGCTGGAAAAACCATTCAACATATAAGCGTTATTTTTGAAAAAGTTTTTTTTCATTTCCCTTGTTACAACTGACTTTCGCGCATCCTTGAACATCTACATCATCTAGCGGTATCTATAAGTACCACACGTCTCAATGTCATTGCTGCATATCGAAAAATGTGGATCGCGGTCTGGGATTCTGCTGAAAAATATAGTTGCCATGACTTTGTAAGTGACCCTCTTATGAGAGCCCCGTGTAACACGACCAACGTCCAAATGGTAATTCACTTTTTGGTTAATCAGTGACTATGGATTCTGGTTATGTCGGATATTTCGATAGGGGTGAGACACAATGTCATTCACACAACTCTAAAGAAAAAAAATCGCAAAGGGTCAGATCAGATGAAGTGCCAGATTAGCGGTTAAGACTGTTTTCCATTTAGCGACTTTCACGCGAGTTGTAATGTGCAGCGACCTGAAAAACGAGAGACGTTTCAGATTGTTTTCCAGTTGGCGATTTTCAGGCGTCATCCCGACTTTGGTCTGATCTAATTGGTCGAGTCACTTTGGAAAACATGGCGTCCAAAAAAAGTTAATCTTCAAACAAATGTCGCTCTCTGAAGGCGACGGAAAAGAGAATATCGACCACTCCGATCAGGTTAACGCATTGAATTTACTGTATCACTTTTACTTAAAGTGCCCGGCACGAAAGAAAAAAAAACTGGCGTATGCGCAAGTGAATTAACTCGTTCACCCAATAAGAAACGGCCAGGAAACGGCGAATTACTTATTCCTGGCAGTCCCTTGGAAATCGCAGCTGAAACGAAACCGAAACCAGTCTGCCAATCGGCAATAAATAGATTGAATACTTATTCCTGTTGCCTTACTGGTGTGTTTTATTATTGTATCATTATTATTTCCAAGTCCATTCTTCTTTAAATAGTCAAAAACATTATAAGTTATGGATCTAGCCTTACTGTTTATAGTTTTCCTTGAACAAATACACTTATAGGCGAAGTGGAGGCAGCCATGTTTCAAGAACTCTGAATAAACCAGGCATCTGCAATCGATAAACACGTATATTATGCATGCGCTATTTCCTTTTTATTTCGTGCCGGGGCACTATACATAGTAAATCAATGATTTGCCAAAATTTTAAAACTTATTTATTAATAAAAATCCACGAAGAAAAAAATCACGAAACCCGTATCGGCGAACATCAGCTACGGCAGCCATGATTATCCATCTGAATTGGCTAAGACTGCTATCCAGAATGCATAGCGAAATAGGTTGTACCCGATTGGCTAGATCTGAAAAAGGCGCCTAAAAATCGCTTAGAAAGCAAATCTCGCTAAATCTGAAAGTCGCCTGAAAGACGCGTGCGCATCAAAGACGCTAAATGGAAAATAGGCTAATTCAGAAAACGCCGGAGTTATTTGTGATAATAAGGGTGGTTACAAGTTCAAAGGAAACTATTGTGCCTTTTATCAGTCATCTATCATCCACAACAGATGTTTAAAGATATAAAATTCTTTTTGACTGATGTTGTACAATGAATACAAGTCGAGATATAACAACAAAAAATTCCTTGCGGTGCGTTAAAGGAACTATGTTCCAATATTTTAGGATATTCTAAGAGAATCTCTTAGCTTTAAAAGGTGAGATATGGTCAGACATTTAATAACTTATCTTGATTTCCCGCAGCATGGTGCAGAGGTAGCCATTCATACAATAAATGAGCCGGATGAGAGGGGCGTAATAAGCTTTAGTTAGTTCCTTGAGGTTCGCTATCATAATTCATAACAATAAACTTTATCGGTAGAAGTCGATAAACCAAGTTATTGCATGGTTCCGTCACGTGCAGATCCCTATGGATCGATAATACAGCTCTAATAATATTATTGTAGTCCACTTGTAGTTTTACTTACACATGACTAAAGAGGTAAGACTTATATTTATGGACTGGTTAACCTTGCTATGAAGAAGCAATATACGGAGCGATAAGACTATGCACATGAGCGGCTGAAATATATTAGCTTTTTAATATAATTAAAATTTTTACTATTATTAACTCTAGATATTTTGCAAATTTGCCAAGCCTTTTCGTATTTTTTAATATTCATCTAATAACATATGCGTAGACACCTTTTCTGAACTATATCTTATCATGAAGTAAGAAATAAATTTCTACCTCAATCAGTTAATAATGATCAAATAAATGATTTACTGAAAAAAATATTACAAATTGTGATCAAATTAATTTATTATTTGCCATTGTAAATTTTAAACGAAGACATTACGGTGTGAAGTTGATCTACTGTGAAAAAAACAGTTTTAACTTTTTATACATAATCATTTTTTATTTAAATATTACTTTCAATATAAAATTCTAATTAGCCGCGCTTGTTTGTAATAATGGAGTGTTTTTTATAGCTATGTACGCTCAAATTTTTTCGTCTTCGCTGTTTATTTAAAAAAAAAAATGCGATTTCTTATTAATGCAAGCTTCAATAATAGCTTTAGGCAAGCTACATATTTCAATTTGGTGTGAAACTGTGAGATACAAGTTCGGATGATTCCCTAGTGAGTTTATTATCAAAGATGATAACCATAGTCTGTCCAACGAAAGAAAACATGAGCGTGTCCAATTAAATTTCTATTTCAATTATCAGATATTGTTGCAAAAGAATTTACAAAGTCTACCATTGCACTCGAAAATTTAATTGAACAAGCCCGGGTTTTCTTTCGCTATACAGGGTGTTTCATAATTGGTGTCCAGTCTTTAGGTCCAAATAACGCCTCAATGGGAACAGATTGGGGGAAAATGAATATTGATTATTTGGTTTTAATGTCCCCTAATTCAGGATAAAAACATTTCGCGTCCCTGGGGGTGAAGAGGTAAATTTTGGCAATTTTAATTTTGTAGGGGTAGGGGTTAGACCCCATGTGTTATTTAGAAAGTTGTAGAGCATCATGT